>JARHVA010000515.1:1455000-1555000 GCA_037957365.1 Torreya grandis
TAATCAGTTGTGTATAAAATAAAGACACTACAACTATCTGCCTTCATCATTTATCCCTTTAAGATAAAGACAAGCTACAACTATTTTCAAATACTTCTACCACTCTAATTCCTATGCCAAACTCCCACGCCCCACCAAAATGTAGATTTTTGACAACATAAAAATGTGCTACACCAAAGAACCACCACCATATATGTCCGTACCATGAAAATACAATAAAAAAATAGATATGAATGTACAACACTTACTATAGCCCATCTAAAGCACTGTACACCACATGTATAACTAGAGATCAACAAGGCGTCTCATCATACAAATATAATACTCTTAATAATTATTTGTCTATGCCAACGTCATTCAAATTACAAGAATTATGATACAAAAGTAAAAAAACCCACTTTAAGGTGCATCTATATGGCTAAAATACTGAACATATCTCACACTACACTCAGAAAAATTTCATGAAATAAAACAAGATCAATGTTTGGCTTGCGAAATCACTCGATCAAGAATGGAAAAGCCCTAGGTTCAGATTTATTACAGTTTTTCATAATAATTTTGGTGATTTAGTACAATAAGGATAAACCCAACAACATTATTCTATAATAGATAATTCACATAACATATTTGAATTATTTAGCTAAAAAGGTTGAAGAGGAGTGTTCCAAGCTAAAAGAGATAATAGAATCTAGAGAAATGACACAATTTACATACACTAAACTCCAATCCTCTATTAGATTAATCAGATCAATGACCACACACTAGATTAGATTGACACTAGAATAATAAAAAAAATCACAAGTTAAATTCTTACCTAGCTTTATTAAGACAACTCTACCTTCATGCTCCATGTACTGACGAATTATTCCTCTTGATGATTATCTCCCACAAGGTGTCTTCTTCCCTCCTCCTCACCTATTTTATAATGATGTCCTATAAATAAAAAATATCCATCTTTGATCATTAACTCAATTCAAATCTCAATTACCACATTCAAAAAAATATGCACTACATTCCCTGTTAGGAATGGGTGATCCTATCCCCTCATTGAATGTCAAGTTAAAAATGTATGAGTACCATTTAATATTATTTACATCCCCTAATTGGATCACATACCATAAATAAATACTTTTAATTATTTTTCAAGCATTAATTCATATTACCAAGTTGACTAACTGTCTTACTACATCTGATCTTTTTGAACACATTATTACAACTAATATGATAAAAATAAATTAAGTAAAATAATATTTTAAGACCAAAAGCTTTCTAAATCAAAAGATTATGCTTATTCATAATTATTTGGATGCACCTACCCCCCCCCCCCCCCCTCTCTCTCTCTCTCTCTCTCTCTCCACACACACACACGCACGCACACGCACACACACACACACACACACGCACGCACACGCGCGCACACACACACACACACACACACACACACACACACACACACACACACACACACACACACACACACACACACACACACACACACACACACACACACACACACACACACACACACACACATTTATGAGTTTATTGTGATTAAAACTTAGTACCATGCCATTTATGTCTCCACCCACCATATTAAAAGGAAAAATTAGATAATTCCCTCCATCAATCAATACTAGATATTTAATATAACCCAAACTTAACATGCATTTATGAGTATCCCATTTCTCACTTTCTATGATAAATAATAATAACTATATGTTTTTTATTGTAAATTAAAAATAGTTCCAAGCTAAATATTAGGTAAGATTATTATTTATAATTACTCTCATTATTTATAAAATTTGAAAATGGTTTGTCGACAATAATGATTAATGAAATATACATTGAACATAAGTATAATGGAGCCAAATAATGTATTACATAATAAATCATGTCAAGATCAAGAATAAAATTGGTCTCACTATACGGGGTATTAAATTCTCACCCCCATAAAACTAGCATCATTCTCTATGCATAAACTACAATGAAAAAGTATGTTAATTACTTATTCTCAAAACCCCTGATATACTATTACAATCCACTATTAATCAAAGTTTCAATAGTAAAATAACTAACCCTAAATTATCACTGATTTAATAATATGAATATAATTATCATTCCATGGCCAAACCATAGTGACCAAAACTAAGCAAGCTAAGCAATATTACGTAGTATTGATAACCACTATTTATCACAAGATAACTAATATCACACAATACCCCTATCAAAACTCTGAAATTATATGTACACAAATATCAATTTGTTGTGTGATAATACTAAGAACTCAATGAAATCACATGGAAAAAATATCAAGTGATGAATAAGTGTCAAAGCATGGAAAAATAATGCACTACCAAGAATATTAGGCAATTTTGAGATAAACTATCACATAGAGTCACATTGTCACCCTATACCCACTAAATGAGAATATTTTGTGTACATAAAAACATTAATAAGATTTGAAATAATAAAGTGAGATAAAAATTAATTTTTATGTAGATCATGTTGTCACACACATTTATCATCTACCAACTGAAACCAAAAATCCTCTTATATGAACATAAGAGATCAAGTACCCATCTGATGTATAAAGCTTTTTGAGAATACGAAATGATGAGTGTCAATACATGGTGGAATTATACTGTTAATATAAATTTCCATCCATGATAATACCATTTAGATCAAATATAAATAGTACTAAACTAAATTAAATCATAAAGAACAATACTGGTGAAGCTGAGTCACAATTTGTATTGTCAAATGAAACACATGAATACATGTATCGATCTATTGTAGTATCACACTGAATAAGTTGTAACCATTAAATATGATAAGTAGATGTCAAAATATATAATTTAAATGAAATATATAATCCTAATCACCACTACTGAGCCATGTTGAATCATACTGGACCATACAGCTACATACTAGGTGCCGACATGATGCAGAGAAACCTCTGTAAAATAACTAACTCACTCTTCTTGGCTTGGTTATTGATAGATAAGACTTGGTATATGAACTCATTGAGTAGCTTATACTTAAAATGAGCCTTTTTATGACTTAAATCTTTTCATACAATTATGATAACATGTTAAACCCCTTTTCAAACATTTTGACATCCTCTCTTGGCAATCTCAATGAAAATTATTCCTAGCTATACTATGTCCTTGTATCCATTTTTGGAGACAAACCTCCTTAGTTTAAATAAATATATTAGGTTCTTGATAATATACTCATTGTTTAGGACACCCATTATGCTTGTTTAACTCCCCTATCTTACTCTTGTTTTAACTCACAACTAAAACCCCTTTTCTAGCAACTTCTAGGCTTCAATTAGCCCTATTAGGCCTATTAGGCTTACACAATCCTAGTTCCATATAGTATAGGTACCATAAAATAGTAAAATATCTTGAATATTTTATATGGGACTAAATCACTCTAGATTATGAAGTTTCATACAATTCCCATGGTGGAATCAAAAGTTATAAACACAATTAGTCTTAAACCCTAGACCAAGGGTTACATAGTCTACACTCAAATGAGAGGAAAATAAGTGATTATCATAGTATTATATTCTTATGTGGAGGGTTATAATACCTAAATTAAGTCTAAACAAACTAACCCCACCTATCCCAATGCTCTCTAAACTTTGGAAAAGCTTATCAAATCTCTCACTCAGTCATACTCATAAATTTTGAGTTCTTTCTCTCAATGTTTGATTGATCTCTTAAGTCTCAGGTTTAGTGTGAATACTCAAACATACTTATCAACCATATTATATACATGATAAACTTTACACACATATTTTAAACATGAAAAACCATTTCATAATCTCACACAAGAACATCATATTCTAATTAGGAATTAGTTGCACTTGAATGTGCATTTACAGGGTCTATGTACTCTATCTAGTTGCTAACACCATAGTACTTTGGGATTAATTATGAGTACACTATCCAATAAATACCAATGATTTAAATTTCATCATCTTCAAATAAATACTATAAAACTATTTATATATTTTATAGTCCATGAATCCATATGCAAGTATACAGTCAATATAAATTGCTTTCTTATAAATAAAGAATACCTTTGTAAATAAGTTAATTGATCCTATTATTTATTTAATAAGGTTAATAAAGACATATTTAATTCACTTAAATTCATGGTAATCATTAAACATGTACATAATATGTATAAAATAACTCTTATTTTATATTCATTCATTGTTTACCAGACATACATAAAATTTAGAGTGTAAAGGTCTGTTATGTAAGCCCTATCTTCTTTATGTTTTCTTATTCTTGGATAATCTTATTTTTTACATAAAAATTTCATTATTTTTATTTCTACCTACATGCATTTATAAAATTTTATATATATCCATTTTCATGTTATGATTCATAACTACTTCTTGAAAACCTCCAATCCATTCTTAAAACTACCTCACATGGGATTATAAAAGAATTATGACTTAAATAACTTAACCACACATTTTATGTCCTCTATCAACCAATTATAGACCCAAAAAAAACATTACATATCTAATAAACATAACAAAACCTCTCAAAACTTTCCCAAACATTCAAATATTCAAATAATGGTTTTTGGCAGGAAATGCCAATTTGAATGTTTCAAGTAATCTTACACCTCTAGACCAACATAATAAGACCCTAAAAGGACTATAAGATACCTATAAAACTAAATTAAACCAAAAATAAATCTAACTAAGATTCCCATACATCATAATACTAAGGACAAAATAATGAAGCTCCAAGCTCAATGTGACTTACTTGTTTTTCTTTCTCTTCTTCCAATCTCTTGAAGGTCTCTTATCTTTCATTATTTTAAATAGTCATGTGGCTTCCAATATCACATCCTTAAATGGATTTAGATATTTTTGTACTTTTTCTTTTCCTTCATATACCTATGAAATTATAAAGGATTGTATTTATTTCATGTTTGTATTGTGTTCCTTGAACTTAGCCCTATCTTCCATCACTTTGGCTCCAAATATTTCTTATAGTTCATCCTTTGATTGTGATTTGTTGATATCTACATTTATTGACTACAAATCTAAAACTTCAATGCTATTATGGCTCACATATGTATTCATAGATTTCTCTAGTTGTACCTTCTTGTCTTCATCTTTTCCTTCTTTATTCTCATGTTTCCTCAACAACTCATGTACTTGTTATTCTATCTCTGTCTTGTCCTTATCCTTTAATTATTAAAAAATTTGATCTTTTGATCTATTTTGAACTATGGAACTTGGTTCTTTTCCTATAATCTTTATCTCTTTGAAATTTATTTGTTATATGGGTTGAGTCTTAGCTCCTTTAACCTTAACATCTATCTTTTTCCTCAGTTCCCAACCTTGGTTAATGGCTACCTACTCCTTACCTGCACTTATATCACAAAAAAACTCATTAGAAATAAAATTTGGAGCCTTTATGGCTCTTTTGTCTACCTCCTTCATTGAATCTTTCATCCTCTCTTGCTTAGTGTTATTCACATGACAGTCTTCATCCACACTTTTTGTATTTTCTACTTCTATTCTACTATCATCTCTTTCACAGGCTTGACTACCTTTCTTATTCTAGATTTCTTCTTTTTTGACCACTCTCATAGGTGTTATGTCTTATTATTTTTGAAGACTACTCTCTTTTTACCACTTGATGACCTCTATTAACATCTTGAATTCTTATTCAACCTCTCTCATGCCCATCTTTGCGGACTCACAACTCTTCACACTAACCATTTCAAGATATCTTATCTTTTCTTCTCTCTTTGGTACCTTGACCAAACCCAAGATTTCCATGGTTTTATTCCAATATTACTTTGTTGCCATCATCATTACTCTCTCATCTTTCCTTTCTTCTTCACCCTTCAATGGGACAAAAGTGTGCATCCATCCATGTTACTTTATGGTGTATGTATTACCTTGACCATCATAAATAGTCTGCCTATCAAATTTCCATGGTCTTCCTAATAGTAAATGATAAACATCTATAGTCATAATATCACAAAATACTTTATCTTGATATCTTCTTATATGGAATTCAAACCAACTTTGTTCATGTACTAGGATTTGATATCCCTTTTAAACCCATGCAGCCTTGTATGGTTATGGATGTGGTATCCTCTTCAAGTCCAGTTACTACACCATCTCTAAAGACACAATGTTGTTAGTGTTTCAACCATCAATCACCAAATCAAAAATCTTAGGTTCTGCTTTGCATATACTTTTGAATAAGCTTATTTTTTTGAGTTAGATTTCTGACTTGTTTCCTCTATTGCAATAATATTCTTCTCATGAGTAAATACTTATTTATTTCTTGTCTTCTTTCCTCATTCATGTCTCTTCTACTCTGCTACTACATACTTATGCTAATATCAATGGACACTTTGCTGCTTTATGTACCTCTCTATGACCATGCCAACATTATCCTTGAAAAATTTGTCTTGATCTATTTCTCATTTGACCTCTATCTCTTCTTGGTATAACACCTAAAAATGATCTAACCTCCCATACATGGTGTTTTACTCCCATGCCTTCTTGAACTACTACTACCTATATTTGTGGTCTTTCTTAAACCACCTCTTCATTTTCTCTCTCATTTGTCCTTAGCTGAAAAGGTGCTACTTGACCTTGCTGACTACCATTTCCTTCTTATTTATCTATCACTACTCTCTATAATATCTCTTTGAGATCATCCTCAATATCCTCCATCCTCATGACCAATGGTGCAATCAACTGTGTCACCTAGTCAACCATATTCTCAACCAAATCTTCTTGATCTCTATTAACTCTGTCCACTCTTTGTTTCATGGAACACTGTTCTTGGTTCCCTTTCCTATAGTTTAATCTAAACACATGATGTTAATTTTTTTCACAATCCACTAATTTTTTTTTATAGCTCTGATACCAAAAAAGATCTAGAAAATCCTCTACAAAATAAACAACTCACTCTTTTTGGTTTGGTTCTTGATAGCCAAGACTTGGTCTATGACCTCCTTGAGTAGATTATGCTTATAATGAGCCTTATGATGACTTAAATATTTTCATCCACTTATTCTAACATTTTAAACCCATTTTCAAACAATTTAACAACCTCTCTTAGCAATATCAATGAGAATCTTTCTTGGTTATACTAGGTCCTTGCAGCCTTTTGGGAGACAAACCTCCTTGGTTTGAGAAAATGGATAAGGATCCTGATAATACAATCATTGTTTAGGACACCCATTATGATTTTTAAACTCCCTCATCTTCCTCTTATTCTAACTCACAACTAAAACCCTTTTCTAGCAACTTCTAGTCTTTAATTAGCCTTATTAGGCCTATTAGGTTTACACAGTCCTAGTTCCATACAATATAGGTACCGTACAATAATAAAATGGATTGAATTTTTTAAAGGAGACTAAAAAATCCTATATTATGAAGTTTCATACAATTCCCACTATATAATCAGGATATATAAGCATAACAAGTTTTAAACCCTAGACTAAGGGTTACACAGTCTACACTCAGCTGAGAGGTAAATAAGTGATTCTCATAATATTATATTTTTCTATGGAGGATTAAAATACCTAAATGAGGTCTGAACACACTAACCCTAACTATCCCAATGCTCCCTAAAATTTGGAAAAGATTAACAAAGCTCTCACTGAATCATACTCAAAAATTATGAGTTCTTTCTCTCAATGTTTGACTGATCTCTTGAGTCTCAGGTTTAGTGTGAAAACTCAAACATACTTCTCAACCATATTATCTACATGATAAAATTTCCATACATATTTTAGACATGAAAAATTATTTCATAAACTAACACAATAACATCATATTCCAATTAGGAATTAGTTGCCCTTGACTGTGCATCTATAGGGTCTCTATACTCTGTCTAGTTACTAACACCATAGTAATTTGAGATTACTTGAAAGTAAAATATCCAATCAATAAAAATGATTTATGTTTCATGATCCTTAAATAAAGACTCTAAAACTAGTTATATCTTTTTTTTCCATGAATCCACATGCAAGTATACAGTAAATACAAATTACTTTCTTGTAAATAGAGAATACCTTTGTTAGCAAGTTAATTGATCTTATTCCTTATTTATTAAGGTTCATAAACACATATTTACTTCACTTACAGTCATGTTAATCATTTAACATGTACATCATATGTACAAAATAACTCATATTTCAAAATCATTCATTGTTTACCAGACATACACAAAATTTAGAGGGCAGAGGTCTATTTTGTAAGACCTGTATTCTTTATGTGTTATTATTCTTGGAGAATATTATTTTATCCATAAAAAATTCCTTATTTTTCATCAAGGATATCTACCTAAATTCACCTATAAAAGTTTATAAACATCCATTTTCATATTATGCTTCATAACTACTTCTTGAAAACCTTTAATCCATTCTTGAAACTGCCTCATATGGGCTTATAACGGAATTATGACTCAAAGAACTTAACCACATGTTGTATCTCCTATATCAACCATTATAAACCAAAAACAAACATTACCTAGCTAAAAAACATCCAAAAACCTCTTAAAACTTTCCCAGGCATTCAAATATTCAAATAATGGTTTTTGGCGAGAAATGTAAATTTAAATGTTTCAAGTAATATAACACCTATATAACACCATAATAAGACCCTATAAGGAATCTAAGACAACTAGACAACTAAATCAGACCAAAATTGAATATAACTAAGATGCCCCTGCATCACAACATCTTACATCATCAGAATATAACAATACCACTTGCTAAAATAACTAAGAAATCAATGTGATTTATCACGTAAACTCCTTATATCTCCTAAAAGAATCATGTCTCCAATAAAGGACCATATGTATATATAAAACCACCATGTTTGATGGGGTGGGAAATATGGTATCATGAATCGACATAACATATTCCCATGATCCATTAGCTGTATTCTAATCTACTTCTTTCCCTCATACCATGACATTAGAATAACAATTATACATATTACAAACACATGTGATACCAACACAAAAATCATTGAAAAAAATTTAAAATTAAATAGATCAAGTAAGATCATAACTAATAAAAATGAGACAAAGTGGTCTCAGTTTAAAAGATAAACCCAAAAATCTAAAATATAAATATTAACAATAATTTCCATGATCAATCAATTGATTAAAATATACAAAGATAATAAAGATGATGTTGGTTTCAAATAAAAATAAAAATAACAAGTTAAATAAAATAAAAAATTACAATGATTTAGACAAAACAATAGAGAAATAAAGATCACAACACAAACACTATGTGAATTTCTAAGTCACCCAAGGGGATAAAGAATATAAATCATGTCAATTACCTCCTAAAGGTAAGAGGCATCAGGGTAACCTCCCAGAGGTATGAGGTATCCCGATTACCTCAAAACATTATGAGGCATATTAATTACTTCCCAAAGGTATGAGGAACACTATATATTACCTCCTATAGATAAGAGCAATATCTTTGAAATGTAGACACCATAAATTGACCACCAATGGCTTCAACTAGACTTTAGATTGATTTCTACCAACCTTTGCAAATTAAGCCTAGAAATCACTAAATGTCCCAAATTTTCTTGTGCATCATTCATCAAAGTTCATAATCTCATTGAGACATACATAATTTTGGAACCCTATTTCAAGAAATAAAAACCTCTCACGAATTCATCTCTAAGCATCGTGCAACATCAGAACATGTAATTTGGCCTATAGACCTATTAAATGGGGCACATGGACATAAAAATCAAATATTAAAAAGAGATAAAATCCTATTAAAAATTAATTAACAATATAAACCAAATTAAATTCCTATTTTAATTATTTATGTGTGATTAATGAAATTCTAAAAAAGGAAATTTAAAAATGCAAATATCCTAGCTTTTCATGATTACCTTTTGTGAGTTGTCAAGCCTTGGTAAATATCTCACCCATGCCTATTATTTGAAAATAATGAAAATTTGACACCTTTTAAGTCTAATGGGGTCAAATAACTCACTTAAATTAGGTTTGAACCCATTCCATGTTTAAACTACACCTTAACTCACCTTGAGTTGGGTTTAGTTCTTAAGCCTATAAATACAAGCCTTTACCTTTTCATTTAGAGAGCTTGGATAGAGTAAAGTTATAATGCAAGTTTTATAGAAAGAATAAAAGAAATAGTTTTATAATTCCAAAATATTAAGCCATGCCACAAACATAATCCACATCAAGCAAGCCAACTATGGTGCCAAGGAGAGGAGCAAAGAAAACTCCATTGCCAAAGATTCTTTGAGCATAAACTGAGCAAGCCACAGACAATTATTTTGGAGCTATAAAATAAGGAAAATATTGTTGTTATTTGTATTTTATTTAGGTTTTTAATTATATTTTTTCCATTATTCTCCCTTTAAAATCTAATATTAGAGATGTTAGCAAGTTAGTGTGTTGATTTAATTATTTTTATGAAACTAATACTTGATCTAACCTCCTCTCTATTGTCAAATTATTTGATCACAAATGGCCCACCCAGTGGGACACAAAGCATCCCATGTACCAAGGAGACCAAAATGAAACTCATAAATTTTCAAAAGGATGCTTGAATTTCTTAAAAAATAGAGTTTCTATTTGATTTTCCATATTCTATTTTTTAATTACACTTAATTTTAATAGTGAATCGATGTCAATTCTTTCATAAATAGATGTTGATCGACCTAGATCGACATTGATCCCTATGTGTAGAAAATAATATATGGTGAGAGCATGTTTTTTGAATTTTTCTTGAGCTTTATGGAGTTTGTTTGTTTCTAAGGGCCTAAATATCATTTTGCTGACCATTTTATTGTAGGATTTGATACTATTTCTTGGATTTTATACACATCTTGCTAACCATTTTTATGTGAGAAAACATATTCTATTTTCTTTGTTTTTTTTTAAATAAGAAAGAATTGATGTTGATTCCTATCAATTGATGTTGATTTATATAGATCGATGTCAATACCTACGTGAATTGATACCAATTCACTATGTAAAAAATATATAAAAACATGCGAGCTAATTTTTAATTCTTGTTTGCTCATCCATAAATGTGCTTCAAATTAGAAGAAAACCCTCTAATTTTTGTATGGCTAATATGGGATTAAAACATAAATTTACAATTTCAAATTCTTGAATGCTTCATTTTGGTACCTAAAACAAATTTTTAAGTCTTAAATATTTGATTTTAAATGCTTAAAATGAACCTAGGTGATTTGTTTTAATGTTTCTTTGTGAAAATTCTTACAAGATTTGCAAATTTAAGCTAATGGGACAAGAAATTTAATTAAACATTTCATTTGGTGCATAAAATTGACATTCACTTAGATTGTAAATTCTTGAAAGTGTTTGATACTTTTTTGTTCATTTAAAAAAAATAAAGATTGTGTATATGTTATCCCCCTATCCCCTATAGGGAACTTCGATGACCAAAAGTTCCCTTTCACTTACAATTTGTGCCTAGTCTAAGGCATGGAAAAAATGTTATCTAGGATCTCCCCAAAACCCATATGGTTTGGGTGATATAAAAACAACCTCTAAAGTCTTTCTAATTAGTCATTTATTTCATGCAATTTGAATTGTGAAGGGGAGTTCATAGCTTATTCACGAGTTATTTATGGAAACTTTGACCTAGGGTTTCATCTCCCAACATTGTTTCAACCTCACTTCATGATGGGGTATATAAATTAGGGTATGCATATTGTGAGAGCTAGGGGGTTGAGTGGTTAACCTCTCCTTTCATAATGAAAAACCAAGTTAGGTTTAATTAACTAGGGGATTCCACTAAGTAGTACATGGATGGAATAATTATGTAAAGGAATATACACTTTCATAGTAAGTTAATAAGTATGAAATTAATTGATGCGAGGCATCTCTAGTATTAACCACACTTGCGACCATCTATATGGTCAAAAATTGTAAGTTTTAAACAAACCCCACTTGTCATGGGTATATTGTTGATGTAGGGAGAGTAGCCTAAAGGTTCATTTCTTCGTACAATATTTTGGGAGAAGGAGGGTATAAAAACCCTACTACTTCATACACTTTTATTTTTAGATTAATATTTAAAATCCTCCCAAGAGCATGTATATAGATGGGTTTCAATAATATGATGCAAACTTTCATTTTAAGGCTTAGGATGATTTACTTAGTTAAATTTGGTATTTTTATTTTGCTTACTTGGTCTTTTGAATCTAAAACTTTATTTTTTTTATCAATTCAAAATGAGTTTTTCATCCACATCACTTCATTATTTGAGGAGGCATTATGCCATTTGTTTGACACTATGACTTTTGGATTAAAATTTGTGTTAAAAATGTTGTGTGTCACTTGATTGAAATGGGTAACGTTACGCTTCCCAAATAATTTCAAGTTTTATGCCTTAGAGTCTTTGAAACCAACCATTATTTATACATCTAGAGAGTGATAACACCATTATGATGCTCACATTATTTCATCAACTGATTTTTACTTGTGTTCAAGTTCATTTGTGAAACCAATCCATGTATGCCTTTGTGATCTTTGTCTAGTGTCATTATTCCATTCAAATTTGTGTAGCTTGTTTGTTCAAAAAGCTTAGTTTTCCTAAGTTAAGTTTTTAATTAACCTTGAAAAGTTTGAATCCAAACATTGATTGATTTCTATTTAGGCCTTGTCTAAGTAGGGCTTAGATACTGATCTTTCTCTTTTAGGTTGTGTAATTTAGGTTAATTCTTTACCCAAATTTGAAAACTATTATTTGTGCCTTTATATGGGAGAAAATATTCTATCTCCAAATATCTTTTACTTTGTGCCTCATACCAAATTGACCAAGTTCATGTCTAAAAATTAAGTTCCTAGTCTATGCCAAAGTGTTCCAAGTTTGTTAGATTAAATACTCCTTTATTTTAAAATTCTAGATTTTGATGCCATGTTTGGCCAAAAGACCTATAAACTTTTATTTTCCTGGATTAGACCTATTTAGAACACTATCCTTAGAGTTTGGAATTTTGTGTTTAGTTCATCCACTTTATTTTTTTGTGTGAGACATTTGACATTAGACTATTTTATACTAAGTTTTAACACAAACCATTTTGGAAATATAGCTCCATTTCCCTAGACCAAGTTAGACCAAGTTTGATCCATTTATCCTTTGGAAATTATTTTTTAGAGTTTGTATAACTCTAGAAATTTTTGTGGAACATTTATCATTGATGATGATATGTGTTACTACAATTATGGTGGAGTCATATATGATCCAAGTTATGATAGAATGGCCACACAAATTGATTTTATTCAAGACGCCTATGGTGAAGAAGTTGTTTGTGAGACAAATCCATATCCTCCTTACAACACTCAATCTGAGAAATGAAGCCAAGAGCCTCAAGCACAACATGCAGCGATTCATTATTTAAGTTAGTTGACATACAATGTTTACCACCTTATCGGTCATGGCATCTGATCCCCCACCTATACCATTAATCCTCTTTTAGATTGTGTAAGACACCAAGCCCCATAATGTCCAAGGAATACCATTTATATACCAGAACCTCATCCTTTGGCTTGTGTGAGTAACCAATCTCCATAATGCCCTACATTACTATTCCAAGACCTTATCCTTTGGCCTGTGAGATCAACCAAGCTCCATGACACCTTACCATTTTTGTACCAAGACCTCATCCTTTGGCTTATACAAGAAACCAAGTTCCATGACACCCTACCGTTTCTATACCAAGACCTTGATCTTTGGCTTATGTGAGCAACCAAGCTTTGCAAAGCCCTACTATTACCATTCTTGGCCCTTTTATATATAGTGCCTTATTATCCTAACCAAGTTTTCCAATTATAACTAGACATGTCATAGTTACTATTCTAGGTCGAGAACTAGCCTTTGTTAATCCTATAATTATCCTACAACTATCCATTCTTCATCCATTGCTAACCATTCCCCACTTTAAAAAACCCCTACCAATGATCCAAACAAAACTAACCCAATCCAATCATTCAAAGATCAAGATATATTCAAAATTGGTATTTTATAACTAATTGTAAACCAAATCCAAGAGAACCAACCAATCCATGATGGTTTTGTTGAACTAACCATTTGTGACAAGTAAACTTGTGATGAATCACCTTTTGATCATTTACCTCTTGTTGAGGAGCCTCACTCTAACAATCTAGTCTTTTCTAAGTCACTTTTTAATGATTATAACCAGTTTTGGGAAAATCATTATCTTGAGCATATGCCTATTTTTAAAGAGCCTCCCCTTAAAAAGCTAGTCTCTAATGAGTTATCTCTTGAAATTTTTACTATTATTGTGCTCACTATGATAAACTAGTCTCTATGGATCTCATCATGCCATCATAGACTGTTACTTGTCCAATACCAAACATTCAACAAAATATCATTATAGTAACTATTGATGCTTGAATTTACACCATTGAAGATATGCTCAACTCTCTTCATCCAAGTGGCAAAATGAAATCATTTCTCTTTCTGTGGGTGACAATTTTATTGAGATGAATCTCTAGATTAGGGGATATCTCCCCTTGATGCACCTTTGAAGCTCTTTCTAATCTATCAATTATGTATGAAAAGGGTTAAGGAAAAAAGCTAAGAAACTAAAGGTGATTCACTAATATGTATTATCCTCATATTTGATTGAGAATCCACTACTTTAAAATAAACAAGAATGTTTCACACAAACTCACAAGATAAGAGGTATTGTGACATCGGTATTTTTCAAGTTAGATTCAGGAAGGTATTTGACACTTATGAGGGTGAGGAATAATTCCACAAATACAATAAACATACCCCACTTCTAAGACTCTTATGCACTTAGTGAATAATACTAATAGATACTTGTATCAACATCCCTTTTACACATTGGTAAGTGACCATAGCTTGACATACTAGAAAATTAAATATTTCACTAGTCATAATCAACAAGATTCAAACCTATACTCAATAGTACAATGTGTGAATGGAGAAATCACTTGTATATTCCTTTAAGAGTTCTACAAGTACAAATCTGGCTAGAGTTTTTCTAATAACCAGTGGATGTTATAAAATGAGCCAAGAGAATGCATATATATAGCCTTGAGAGGGAAGTCGAACAAAGGGAGTTCACCCTGAGAATAGAAATAGTTACATTACATTCTTTAAGATGCTTTCCCCATAGTTACATCAATGGAATCAAGATATTTTGAATTGTGTTTTGCTATAGATGGGTCTATCTATTGGAAATTTGTTTTGCTGCTATCTACTCTTTATTGACTCATTGATATATGTAATGGTGAAAAAACTTGAACTATCGACCTGCCTATTTATACTTGCTATACACCAGATGCTTAGGATCTTACCATTTGTCATTTCTACATTCATCTTTAAATTCTCACCAAACTTATTTTACTCTAATAGCTAGTTCTTGTAGTTTGAAATTGATGTTCTATGGGATGTCACCTTTTGGGTATTTTTTTAGACAATATATTCATGGCCATTTATCTTCAGAATTTTCTCAATCATTTTTCCCAAAGGAATTCATTTGGGTTCTTTATTTTATCTCTTTTCCTTTTGGCTTTATGCTTAGTCCTTTCTCTATTTTAGGATTTTTTCTTGGCTCTTCCTTCGAGAAATTTGTTCAAAGGAAATCATTTGTTTTGGGCCTTCTTTTCAATTTTTATAAAAGAATTCTTTGAACAATATTTTTTAAATAATTCATTCCTTCAAAATTTATATTTTTCCCTTTAAAATGCTCCTTCGATCTTCTTAAAGTGGACCTTTAGCTTTGGAATGACCCTTCGACAATTGGAAATGACCCTCCGGTGCTTGGAAATGTCCCTTCACTATTTTGGAATGACTCTTTTAGAAGATTGAAGATGCCCTTTTCTTTTGAATTGCCCTTCAAAAAAATTGAAAGTGTCCCTTCAGAAAAGTTGTTTCGGACAAAAATTCAAAAATAATTCCTTCCTTCAAATTTTTGTTTAGCCCTTCAGCTGAAAGAAATGGTCCTTTGGAAAATTGAAGATGAATTTTAGAACTTTCATAAATGACCCCTTCAACACCCCTTCGGCTTGAGAAATATCCTTTCAAAAAATTTGAAACCTACCCTTTGGAAAAATTGAAAGTGTCCCTCGAGTTTGGAAAAGACCTTATGAAAGGAAAAATACCCTTTGAAGTTTTTGAAATGGTCCCTTTGGGAAATTTGTAAGGTAACCTTCAGAAAGGCAAGTGTCCTTAAAAAAAATTGCAAAGTATCCTTTGGTAAAAATGAAATGATCCTTTGAAAATGCAAGTGCCCCTTCAGAAAAATGCAAGTGGAACTTCAAAAAAATGAGATGATCCTTTGAAAATTCAAGTGCCCCTTCAGAAAAATGAAAATAACCATTCATAAGATTTGTAAGTGTCCATTTTCCAAAGAAAATACCCTTTGGGAAAGTTGCAAATGATCCTTCAAAAAAAATGAAGTGTACCTTTTCTCGACAAAAGATACCCTTCAAAAAAGTTGTAAGTACCCTTCAAAAAAGTTATTTCAGACAAAATATTCAAAACAATTCCTTCAATTTTTTTGAAGTGAACCATCTCTTATAAAAAAGATACCCTTCAAAAAAATTATTCAAACAATTTTCTCAAAGGAATTAGTCTCCATCTTTTGCTTTAGAAAACCAGTCTCAGATAAATTGTCTGAAAGAATTTGACACTTAACCAAAAAACCCAAAGATAAATTTTTTGAAAACAAACCTCTAAAGATAAAAACTCTGAAGACAAAACACTTATAAAAGGACCAAAATAAATCTTTTGAAATAATTAGACTTGTACATTTTTTGTGGCTTATATATAACACTTCCTGCATATGAAACCTACATACTAGACCTGGCCAAAGATATAGACTTAGGCGGTTAAATTTTTAAATAGGGGTGCTCAATTTTGGCCTGAAGGGACAAAATTTGGTCAACAAAATGGTGACTTATGAGGGTTGTATGCTTGTTATACTGATCATACTAGTAGCCTTATCTAACTAAGGGCTAATGGAGTCAATGTATTCTTAAAGATAACTAACAAGGAATATACAAAAATAAAACACAAGGAAACACATCACAAAACAACATTAAGACCAAGAAAATACAACATAAAACAAATCAAGGAAAAACTCACACATGTGCATAAGCACTTAGGGAACAAAATAAAAATAGGAAACTATGTACAAAGGAAAAGGAAGACATTACTAACAATGCTTTAGATATATCCCATTGATTGGGATATGTAGCTCCTCTCCACCAAACTTTGAGAGTTGGAAAGCATCGTGTTGTTTGCACTGTGTGATCATATATGGACCACTCCACAAAACAAAAAAACTTTATGTGTCTTCTAAGTTTGGCCTTGTCTTCATCCCATCTTATGATAATGTCTCTTTCTCTGAAACTCCTTGGCATGGATTTATTATCAAAATAATTCTTTGTGTGTTCTTGGTGAGTTGTCATGGTTTTTATATCTTGATCTCTTGTCTCCTCAAGCTCCATCAACTCACATAACCTAACTTCCATGCTCTCATTCTCCATCAATTATAGCTGATAAGTGAGGTCTAAATCTAATAAATTGAGTGATATAAGAAGTGAGGTCTAAATTTGCTAACTTGAGTGATATAAGAAGCCTAGCCTCCCTTCCATACACAAGTGTGTATGGTGAGCTCCCAATTGCTCTCTTTGGGGTGATCCTATCAACCTAAAGGGTTGTCTTCAATCCGATATGCCAAGTGCTTTGATTCTCCTCCATTATTCTCTTAATGATCATGATTAATTTCTTGTTTATGGGCTCATCTAGTCCATTCCCTTCAGGATAGTAGTTGGAAGAGGTGCTAAGGTAGATGCCATGCCTCAAAGCCCATTCACTTGTCCTTGCTCCTAGCTGCATTATCTAAAATGATTGTTGAGGGAGCTCTAAATCTTGTTACTATACTCTCATAAAATTCCAAGACTGAGTTTTCATTTGCCTCTTTAAGAGCTATATCCTCCACCTCTTATAAAATAATCAGTGACTATCAACACCCATTTGTGACCAGGACTAGAAGGAGGATTGATTAGGCATATAAAATCAAAACCCCATTACATCAAGGGTTTCTCAACCTAGATTAGATGAAGAGGAAACAAAAATAGATTTTGTTTTCCATCAAAAAGAGCACACTTTTGGAATTTTCTTACCCAAGCATGAGTGTCCTTAAACAAGCTAGGCCAAAAGCAACTAGCCCTCATAATCTTAGCAGCTGTGGTTCTTGGAGCAAAGTGACCACCAACTGGTCCATCATGGAACTCATGTAACACTTTATCAATTTGATCTAAATCATTACATCTTTATAACACACATAAAAATCCTTCCTAAATATTACTCCATCAATAAGTACATAGGGAATATATTTCAACCTATAATGCCTTCTTTTGGCCCTATAAAGACCTTGTGGACACTCACCAGTTTGAAGGAAATGAATCATGTCTTGTGTCTAAATCTTCATGGATGAAGGTAAAACTACTATAGGATCATCATGGAGTTCCAAAATAGCTTATTTTTTCTCTTTCAAGTCTGAAGCAAGATGCTCACACAATCATTTTCCCTTCACTAGCTTGGTTGTTTTGATCTTCACATCATATTCCATCACTTTGGTGATCCAACCTGCCCTTTTTTCATTCAAATATTTTCTCAACAAAAAATATTTCACACCAGGATAAGGCACACAAATATGAATCTTGTTATAAGATAACATATGTCTAAACTTATTTAAGCTCCTTATAACTAAAAGCACTTATTTCTCCACATATGTATATCTTGTCTCATAGCCTTCTAGACCTTGACTAAAGAAAGAAATAGGTTGTTCCAAATTTTCATCATTATCTTGATTAAGCATGGTAGAGATTACCTCTTCATTCCAAAAATTATATAGATTTAAATCCTTAGAGAAGTTAGGACTTGCAAGGGTTGGAGCTTGGGAAATGGCTTGTTTGATCCCCTCAAAACTTGCTTTCCTTCCTTCCTATCCAAGTAAATATCTCATCTTTAATTAGCATAGAGGTCAAAGGCTTGACCAAGTTAGAAAAATTAGGAATTAATATCCTAATGAAATTTATCTTTCCAAATAAAATTTTCAAACCTTTCTTATGCTTAGGCAAAGACAATGCTAAAATAGCATTCACTCTCTTATGATCAATAGATAGGCCTTTCTTGGAAATAATGTGGCCTAAGAGTTTTCATTCATGAATAACAAACACACAATCCTTTGGGTTTAGAGAAATCCCAACACCTCTCAAAAATATACCTTAGGTGATTCAAGTGATCTTTTGCTTCATTGGAGGAAACTATCACATCATCCAGATAAACCAATACAATGTCATTGATTAGTCCTTGGAAATTCCATATCCATTGCACATTTAAAATTAGATCCAAAATTTGACAATCCAAAAGGAATATTTATTTAGGAATATGTACCCCATTTAGTGATGAAGGTTATCTTGTATTGGTCACTTTCTTTCACCAAAATCTAATTGTACTCAGAATAACCATCTAAGAGACAAAACCTCTCACTGCCTGCCACTACTTGCAAAATTTGTTCTATATAAGGGGCTGGGAAATTATATCTCAAATATACCCTATTCATGTCCCTAAAATTCACACACAACTTTATATTCCCATTCTTCTTTCTAACATGATTCCAGACTCAATTAACTTAGTGAGTTATTTCTTCATGAGTGGTTCCATCTTGGGATTGATTGGCATTTGTATTTTATTGATGGGTTTGACATTTTGATCTAACTCTATGGTGTGTTGAGCCAAGATTGGATCAAAACCCTTCAAATTAATATATTCCCATGCAAAAATATCACTAAACTCTTTGCATAGTTCAATGAAATCATGATTCTCTTAACTAGTGCATACCTTTCCAAGTGCAAGTAATTTATCTTTGAAGATCTCTACCATTTCATAGTTATCTTTCCTAGTGGACATGCTTACTTTCTCCTTCTTGACCTGGTCATCCTCATTGAATATGCTTTCAAGAGTCATTATGCCTTTGGGGAGCTTGTTAGACTTCAGTTGGGCAATCAACCCCACATACTATTATTGTATCTTAGACTAATTTTTGGTAAAGAACTTAGCCTCTTATTATACTAAGAGGGATATATATTTGTCACTATCAAAAACCTACCAATTGATGGCATTATCTGGTATATAACGTCTCATAATTACCTTTAGATGAGGTTTATTCTTATCTTCTCTTATGCCTTTTGGAACATTAAATTGAGCACCAATAAATGCCAACCTATCAGCATACTTATTATCTTACCTTATAATGTATTTGGTATTGAATGCCATAAATCATTCTACAAGGTCCCAAACTCTATGCTTATAAGACTTGAGCAAGGAGTTGGTCAAGTTTTGCCCTCTAACTTGATTCACAACCAGTTCACTATCACATAACACTTGCAATTCTTTGACACCTCTTTTCCTTGCCCACTCAAAGCCATGAATAATTGCCTCATATTATGATACATTACAATAAAAATATAACTAAAATCTGAAAGTTGAAAAATACCTTTCCTTTAAAGGTGAAACCAACATTGCTCCACCACTAGCCCCAATCTTGCTTCTAGACCCATCAAAGAAGAGCTACCATAAACCTTTCACCTCTTCACTTGAATTCATCAAATTGGGCATGAAAAATTCCTTATTATGCATATAATATACCCCAAGACTATATTATTCAACAAAATTGTAAGGATCATTCTCATAGTTATTATCTCCCCATTCATCTACGAACAAATTATAAACTCCTTCAAGGGTAGATGATGGGGATTGATCAATGTGAAACTCCTCTTCATCAATGATATCATAGTTAATATTTTCTACCCTAGGTAAATATGGTTCCAAGTTATCTCTATGAATATTTTATAACTAAATCTTTACTTTAGTGCCATATTTTGTTCTAAACACCATGTAAGACCAATTAGCTACCAAGTATCCACCTATCTTGGATGTAAAGTCCCTTGACAAGCAAAAAGAAAAATAGGGAGGTAAATCTAATACCACCACATCATGAGGAATTTAAAAGGTGATAAAATAATGAATGATAAAGTTTAAACCTTTCATAACCCCCAAAGTCTTGGCTGGTGATCCATCCAATTGCAAAAGTCCTTTAGTAATTGGCTCGTATTTGAGGCCTAGCTCATCTGCTATGCATTTGGGCATAACTGATGTGCTTGATCCACTATATATGATGTTATTATGAACTAATAAATCAAAAATAATTATAGATAACTATAAAGGATGAGTATTCTCATCTTTCTTCACCTGATCATCTATAGATTGAGTTCCATTGACCAAAACCACATTATCACTTCTAGATGGGCTATCTAGTTTACCCAATCCATGCAATTCCTTTTGGAATATATCTTTATACCTTGGTAATGATAGATAATACCATAATTATATGTTTATATGAAGCTTATTCATCTGGTCCACAACATTAATGGAAGGATTACTTACCTTGGAGTCCTCTTTCTGAACATTTACACCTTGTGATGTAGCTTGTGGAGGTAGAGTTGTAGCAGCTGACCTCAAGCTTAGAATCCTCTAATTTTCTTATGTTTTAGGATATTAATTATGACAAAATCTCATATTAGATTATGTATGAGTCAAAATAGGTCCTTTATTGGTTCCTTGAGTGTCCTCAATAGCCCACCTTTTAGACCTATTATGGGAGGCAACACTAGTATTTTGATTGCTTATATTTCCCACATAATTAATGACACAAAACTCACCCTACAAATGATTCATGATAGTGGAATTAGAATAAACCTATCTACTCTCCATCCCAAATTGTGTTGACATCTCAAAATTTGAAAATTGAGACGTTTGACTACCTTGTGTAGTCATGCCTTGATTCTGCATCTCATTGGCATAAGCAACTTGTTCTTGACCATGTTCAAAAGATGGATAGTTGGGTTGTTCTTGGACCAAATTATTTTGAGTGGGGATAAGGGATTTAGAAGATGTAACATTAGGATTATATCTTTGATAAGGCTTTCCATGGGTGATTTGGCCTTGTCCTTGTGCATTTCTTTGAAAAGGAGGTCTGTTTGTTTGTCCAAACTGATTGTAAGATTGATATGGTATATACCTTTAGGCTTATTGCCTTTTGAGAGAAACCATTAATTTTTAACACTTTTAATTAGGGTTTTAAATTCATGGATTTCATTGGTAGGGGCAATGGTATATTTTTCCAGACTAGGCAAAGGAGCTAAAGTGGGCAATGCACTTTGACTAGGAGAATGCAAATCAAGGAATAGTGGCATTAGAGGTCTAGGAGCTATCTTTCCCACTTGAACAAGATAATTATCAAAATTTATGTCTATTTCATAGGAACCAAGAAATTTATTTTCACCTATATATTGAATCATCATGGCAATGTCACTATTCGATGCTTTTAAGTAATAAAAAAATGCATAGATTGCAGTTGGCCTCACAAGAATTAGAATTTTATCCCAAGATTATTGGAACCTAGTATTAAAATATTTCATGAATTCATGTGGTTCCCTCTTTATTGTGGTCAATTTATTAGATAGATATAAGTGATCACTCTTTTCTCCAAACCTATCAATCAATAGGGCCCCCAACTCATCCCATGAGCCAATAGAATTAATAGGTAGGATCCCATACCAATCTAGAACTTTTACTTTGAAAGACAAGGCCAACAACCTAATAGCTACATTTTCTTGGGTGATGTTGTGGATATTATATAAATTTTCGATGTTCATAATGTTCTCAATGGTAGTAATAGAACCATCCCCACTAAAATATGGGACACTTTTGAGGGCAGCTCCTAAAATTTGATCATATTGGGCAAGATGCAAGGGAGATGCCCTGGTGAAAGGCACCAAAGGTTATCTTCCAGCCATTTTGGAATGAACACTATGGATGTTATGAATGGAATTTATCATAAAATTAGAAGCTTTGAACACAAAAGTTCTTTTTTAAGGATGAGTATTGATAAACTTGAACCTTTTGGTGGAGTATGGAGGAAGTTCCACAAACTCAAAGGGTACACCTTTAGAAATAGACCTTATAGTCACCTTTGGCATGGAAAGAAGGACTGATCATCAACCAAAGACTTGAATTCTTAAATGGAGTCACCAGGTACTGAATATAGATGCTTCTTTATCTATAACCATGTCAAGACCAACACCAATCTTGAACAATCTTCTAAGACTTAGTGTCCCATCGAGTGTGCCAAAAATTGTTGATGCTTGAATTTGCACCCTTAAAGAGATGCTCAACTCTCTTCATCCAAGTAACAAAATGGAATCATCTCTCTTATTGTGGGTAATAATTATTTTGAGATGAATATCTATATTAGGGGCTAGCTCTCCTTGATGCACCTTTGAATCTCTTTCTAATCTATCAATTATGTATTAAAAATGTTAAGGAAAATAGATAAAAAACTAAAAAATGATGCACCAATATGTATTATCCTATTATTTGACTAAGAATCCACTACTTGAATATGAACATAAATGTTTCACACAAACTCACAACATAAGAGGTATTGTCACATTAACATTTTGCAAGTTAGATTCAAGAAGGTATTTGATACTTAGGAGGGTGAGGAATAATTCCATGAAAATAATAAACATACACAACTTCTAAGAATATTATACACTTAGTGAAGAATACTAATAGAGACCTGCAATAACATCCCTTTTACACATTGGTAAGTGACCATATATTGACATACTAGAAAAGTAACTCTTTCACTAGTCATTATCAACAAGATTCAAACCTATACTCAATAGTACACTGTGTGAATGAAAAAATCACTTGTATATTCCTTCAAGATTTCTAAAAGTAAAAATCTAGCCACATTTTTTCCAATAACCAATAGAGGCTACAAAATGAGCCAAGAAAATGCATATATATAGCCTTGAGAGGGAGGTCGAGCAAATGGAGTTCAAGGGTCACTTAGACATGTGTCACCCTAATAATAGAAACAATTATATTACATTATATAAGATGCTTTCCCCATAGTTACATCAATGGAATCAAGATATTTTGAAATATGTTTTCCTATAAATGGGTCCATATGTTGGAAATTCATTTTGATGCTAGTTTCTCTTTACTAGCTCATCAAGTTGTGTAATGGTGTAACAAATTAAACTGTCAACCTACCTATTTATGCTTGTTATGCAACAAATGCTTAGTGTCTTACCATTTGTCATTTACACATTTGTCTTTATGTTCCCACCAAGATTATTTGACTCCAATGACTAGTTCTTGTAGTTTGAAATTGATGTTCTGTGGGCAATTACCTTTCAGGTATTTCTTTCAAACAATTTGTCTAGAATCATTTTTCTTCAAACTTTTCCTGTAGTCACTTTTCCTAAAGGAATTAATTTGGGATCTTTGTTTTGATTCTTTTCCTTTGGCTTTATGCTTAGTCCCTTCTCTATTTCAAGATTTTTGCTTGGTTCTTCCTTTTAGTAATTTATCCAAAGGAAATTATTTGTTTCAAGCCTTCTTTTCAATTTTTTTGAAATAATTCTTTGAACAATATTTTTGAAAGAATTCATTCCTTTAGAATTTTTTTTTGTCCCTTCAGGTTTATTAAAGTGGACCTTTATCTTTGTAATGATTCTTCGGCACTTGGAAATGATCCTTCGGTGCTTGGAAATGTCCCTTCAACTTTTTGGAATGAATCTTTCAGAAGATTGAAGATATCATTTTTATTTTGAATTGCCCTTTGGAAAAATTGAAAGTGTCCCTTTAGAAAAGTTATTTCAGACAAAAAGTCTAAAATAATTCCTTCCTTCTAATTTTTATTTATCCCTTCATCTAAAAGAAATGGTCCTTTGGAAAATTGAAGATGACTTTCATAACTTTTGTAAACGACCCCTTGGGCACCCCTTCAGCTTGAGAAATATCCTTTCAAAAAAGTTAAAACCTACCCTTTAGAAAAATTAAATGTGTCCCTCGACTTTGGAAAAGACCTTCTGAAAGGAAAAATACACTTTAGAGTTTTTGAAATGGTCCATTCAGGAAAGTTTTAAATTACCCTTCAAAAAATCAAGTGTCCTTTGAAATTTTTTGTAAATTATCCTTCTGCAAAAATAAAATGATCCTTTGAAAATGCACGTGCCCCTTCAACAAAAATGTAAGTGACCCTTTGGAAAAATAAAAGTGACCATTTGAAAGATTTTTAAGTGTCCATTTTCCAAAGAAAATACCCTTTGGGAAATTTGTAAATTATCCCTCAAAAAAATTGAAGTGAAACTTTTCCCAATAAAAGATACCCTTTGAAAAATTTATAAACACCCTTCAAAAAAGTTATTTCAGATAAAATGTCTGAAACAATTCCTTCAATTTTTTTGAAGTGAGCCATTTCTTGCAAGAAAGATACCCTTTGGAAAAATTTGTTCAGATAATTTTCCTAAAGGAATTAGTCTTCGTCTTCTACTTTGGAAAACCTATCTCAAACAAATTGTCTAAAAGAATTTGACACTTAACCAAAAACCCCAAAGATAAAAAAACTCAAAGATAAAACTTCCAAAGACAAAAAATTTGAAGACAAAAAAATTAGCAAAAGACCAAAACAAATCTTTCTAAAGAATTATACTTGTACATTTATTATGTCTTGTATATAACACTTCTTGCATATGAAACCTACATACTGGACCTGACTAAAGATATAGACTTAGGCGATTAATTTTTTAGATAGAGGTGCCTAATTTTGGCCTAAAGGGCCAAAATTTGTCAATAGAAATATCCAAACTAGATGAAGAATAAAAAGTAGAGTTAGGTTCTATTCTTGAACCAAAATTAGATTTATCACTAGAAGCAGAATCAACATCAATCTCAAATTAGATTCAAAGTCCTTTGAGTTAGACTCAGCTTAAAAATCAAAATATGTTTGTGGTTGTTAAAATATTGGTTATGCATGCCTCACAGATCAATTTGAATATATTTGTGATCCTTCTATGTTTTTTGAGGATGATTTTTTCAACTTTGATATAAGCTCTCCTAGTATCTTCTATGAGGATTGTGTTGTCTCCCCCCATTCCATTACCATTCCACATGCCATTATGACCAACCAACATAGCCATTATATTGACATTCCACCTCCCATAATCATTAATTTTTTTAAACTGCATCCATTGAAACATATTAGTTGAATAACATTAGGGAGGCCAAGACCAAATTCATGCAAAAGAATAATAATCTCCTAGTGAAACCTTTTTGAAGGTGTCAAGGGATAATCAAATTTTAAACTCAACATCTTCTAGTAAAACCTTTTCAGAGGCACTAGAATATAATCAAAGTCAAAATTCAATGTTCCTTAGTGAAACATTATCAAAAGTGCTATGGGATAATCAAGACAACTTCATTGGTAAAAACCTCTATGAGGTGTCAATAGCTTATCACAATAGTCCTTCATTACTTGATGAAGACATTATCAAATATCAAATCATTATAGCTTTTAATCTACAACATACTCAGATGGTAACTAATCTTAGGCCCAAATAATAAAAACATTTAGTGCTCTTATCGAGAGCATATTCAAAATTCCTTGGCCCCATCATAACCAAAGTTATGTTGAATCCAAAATCAACAACATTATGTGTGACTAAAAACCTAGATCTTCATTTATTTCCCAACCATTACACATTCTATTATCATCCACCATGATATCAACAAATTACACCTATCATCCAACATTTATCTGTATTTACCATCTTTGGCCATACTTTCCTTTGTAGAGGCTACAAAGAAATCTTGTTTCCATATTTAGATGCAACATAATCAATGACCAATGAAGACCATAAAAACATCATTTGCATCCAAATCCAAAATAGGTTCTTGATAGAGAAACTATTTATAATAGATGTGGGATAATAATTTACATGATTGATTATTTTTTTTGTATCATTTATTGATCATGACATGCATCTCCACATTAACAATAATAATATAAACATTTCCCTATCCAAAATTATAAAACCATACATATACCTTGGCCAAAATAATTCACCTTGGCCAAAAACATTTACCTTGCCATTGCCTTTTTCCATTTACCTTGATTCTTTCATTCACCATTCCTCTTTCCATTATTTCATACCCTAACATTTACCTTACCTTCCCACTTGGGGGAAACCTTCTTACCACTACACACATCTTTATACCATCATCATCCTAAAAAATGTCATACTATATGACATTTTACCATATAATCTCTATTAGACGAAATCCTATTTTTAGTCTTCCTACCTCACCATTTTGATCTTAGTTCTTATGGTTCTTCCTACACCTTTCATGAGGGGATTCTAATCTAGTTTTAGTATTTTTATAATTTTGGGATCAATTGACAGTCAATGAAAGTAGTGTGACATTGGATCTTGAAAGTTATCTTTCATTTAGGTTTGATTGGTACCACTGATTATAAATTCCTATGGGAAAATTAGTGTTCCACAATGTGTTGCTAATTATAACCACCTATATGTAAATTAGTATCACTGACCTATGATAGGACCGCTTATGGGAAAATTAGGAACAACACCTTTTATCATGCATTGCTGCATCACCTTGCCATTACTATTCTCATTTGTCTAGCCATTTTACTCTATTTTATAACTTGTTATGACCTAGTTGATTCTCATCACCTTTTGTGTTGGCAGGACTATTGTGAATTGAGGTCCTAATGGGACTATGTAGGTCACATTTGATTCATGTTGAGGTTATCTCATTCCCTCCTTTGTCATACAATCTCACTATTTTGAGAGTAACCTATGTCAATGCTCTCACCATTTTGTGAATTCTATCATGTCGATCTATAATGAGTTAACATACCTCAAAATTCTTAAAAAACTCAAAATTTTTAAAAACTAAAAAACATTTTTCCTATTTAAGCCTAGTTAGTCATCCTCAATCTACCCTACTAGGGCAAATCCATTATTAGGATGATTTATTTTGATTTTACTTCCAGGATTTTTGTGTGTTTGTTTACTTAGTTATTTGTTTGTTTGCTTTCATTAGTGTGCTTTGACTCAATCTATATGTATTCATTGGGTGATTCATTGCACATTACCATACATTAACATTGCCATCATGGTTTTTATCATTAGTGAATTATTTTAAATTATTTATTAGATTAGGAGTTAGTTATTATGTATATTTCAACAAAGTCCTCATGCTATTCTATCATGAGGCATACCATCATGTGCTATATAAAAAATCACCTTAATAAGTCTTACAAGCAATGAAGCCACAAAATTTTCTCCTTATTATCCTTGAAAATCCTCCCACCATTGATCAAATCAACCCATTGACCATTTTGGTTATATCAATGCTAATAAGGATGAACATCTCTAAATTGGTAGTTATAACTAAATCATTTCCATTAATCAACTCTTATTCTTCTATTCATTTATTTCATCACTTTGTGCATCCTCATGTGCTTGGTTGTTTGTGGCTTCTTCAGTCATTAGACCATCATATCTAGGTTTGTGCTCGTTCATCTTTAATCTATGCACCAGGTTATAGCCTTGAGTTATGCTTACCAATATGCCCTATTGGGGAATAATCACACATTATTATTCAATTTTAGTCATCTTAATTATTATAATTACTTGTGGGAAAATTATTATTTTGACTCATCATCCCTAATTGGGGCATATGCCATTGCCCTTGATTATAATCTCCTATGGGAAAATTAGTGTCTTAGCCTTTTTTAATGATTATAGCTACCTTGGGAAAATCATTACTTTTTAAATCAATGCATGTAAGAATTTTATCGATTGGATTAACTCACCCATGGGCTAATTTCATTCTATTTCTTGCTTCTTTTTTGAGGGACCACCCATCAAATGTATGTGACGACCACTCCCTCGAGGGGGAAATCATTAAATGTTACATCTTGATTCCTTGTGAAGCTAACTATTAGACTATTTATAGATGGTTATGGTCGATACACATGATATTGACTATATTTTTTAATTAAGTTTGAGATTATGCTATTTCAAGATAATAAAATGTTGCTTAATTAGATAATTCATGATTTTTTAGGAACTAATTTATGTATGTGTTTACATTTTTAAGCATATTAATAAATTTTTATAGCTAAATATTGTTGATTATGATTATCATGTGATATGGCCTAACTACCTATATGTTGTGAGGTAAATGCAGGAGAATTCTTTTCTTGAGCACATTGGAGGGAGAACATCATCCAAGAGGATGATATAGATGGAGACATCGCTAGTCAACAAAGTGCTAGCAAAACCCTAAACACACCACAATAATTAGTCATGGTATAAATGCATCTAAAAATGATTGTTTTATTATTTATTTAAAATTTAAAATTTCTATATTTGTTTGACTAGGTAAAGCATAGGAATAAAAATCACTTATGTGGTTATCCTAGTGTGTCATTATTATTCTAGAGGCAAAATTAATTAAGATAAAATTAAAATTTGAGTTATTATTTATTATTTTACCATTAAATTTCCAAAAAAATATTAAATGCTAAATGGACTAAATATGAAATTAGAATTTCTTATTAAAATATAAAAGGGAATTGTTTTTTTTAGAAAAAAGAGAAAAAGAGGAAAAATATTAAAAATAGAAAAATAAATTAAAATCTAGAAAAAAAGAAAAGAATTAAAATATCCTAAAATTAAAAAACATAAAAAGATTTAAAAAAAAAAAAAAAACACAAAAAGATGCAAGAGGAATTTAGCATATATTATTCTATTTAAGAGATGGCATGAAAGGGGATTGAGAATAGCTTAAGCATTGGAAATGAGAGAAGGAAGAATGAAGTGTGGAAAGAAGAGGCAAAAAGGATCAACTAATTAATTTTAATTGTAAGTGGTGTATTAAAAATCACTGTTTTGTTGATGGAAAACATTGTTAAACAATAGATAATAACATGTATATCTGAAACATATAAACCATTATTGAAATGGGATTAGGACAAAAAGTATGGTTGTTAGTATTATCTTTCAACCTTATCTATAAGTCATTTATCACATTATTGATATAGTTATTGATTAAAGACTCTAGATTAATATAAAACACTAATCTATGTGATCTCACCAACAATTTAAACTTTGTGCTTCACAAAATCATCGTAAAAATTATGGGAAATTTATTAGGGAAAAATTATATTGTGCACATGTTTACATGCATAAATAGGTAGAATTCTATGTATAGTCTAGTTGGGAAAGAAGTAGTAAATCTATACTAGAAACAATGTTTCCTCCTTAATACAAGATCAATTTTTGGTTGGGACGTTATTCTTTTGCCTCAGATTTTGTCTTTTGTTTTGAGCTTAGGCTGTCAGTCCATTTTGAGATGAATAATATCAAATATTTTGGGGGTTTTAAATTCTCATGCATTTGGTTTCACCTTAGTTAATAGAAAACCTTAGTTAAGTGATACAACTAGTATAATATAATTATTTAATAAATAAACATGGTAATTTTTATGGTGCATAACATCTAAAAAAAACACTGAGTATGGCATTAAAACTAATTTTGTGCATAAATTCTTTTAAAAAAACACAAATTAATTACAATATGTATATACTATGCTTAACCCAGCTAGTTGTAGGTATCATTTAGATAGAAATCAGTATGTAAGGCATCGATCTAGTAGAAAAATGTCTAAAATTCTTAAAAATAGAATTTATTTTGACTCATATTTTTGATGGAGCTAGGATGCCAAACCTATATGATTTTCTATTTATTTTGAAACCAAAATTTAGAATGTTGTGTTTAAACATTTAAGTGTCAGTCTATATAGGTGTTGATCCTTATTCTGATCGTAAGAGATTAATTAAATAATATATCAGGGCATTGAACTTATCAATCTAGCATATTAAAATTTGCATCTAAATCAGTTTTGTTTTGATCTCTTTCTTTGGCATTTTGAAATAACTTATACCTATTTTATGATGTGGTACGGTGTCTTAGAGACATTTCAATGTTTTTCTGACAAACTTATACCTATTTTATTATGGCATGGCATATCAATACTATTATTAAAATTCCTTAATATTTTCCTCTTACCAGAAGCACCATATGATTGGAATTATCTATAAACAACAACAAGTCCATGGAGCATCTTAAGTCAGTTTTCCTAGCAAAGTAGTTTGGTGTCAAACTTTTCTAAGCTTGGATATACTGTTAAAGTTGTGGGTATTTTGGATATATATATATATATATATATATATATATATATATATATATATATATATATACTCTTATAATTTTAGTGGTACTAAAAGGCAAAGATTAAAGACAGATTTAGAGAATAAGGCTTAAGGTTTTTAAAATGTTTTTCTAAGTATATTTTAATGGGTTAGGTTGTAAGCCTAAATTTAGAAATCATTATACAATATACTCTTGGATTAAAAATATAAAATATATTACAATAATGTGATCATATTAAATGGCTATGAAATTACTTAATTATGAGGCTTAGACTTTAAAAAATAGATGAGAAATAATGGGATGAGTATCGGTACAATAATTATTAGAGAAGATTTTTTTAATCATCTTGGTAGCAAAACTCAAGGGGTTTCATAAATCGGATTTATTCTAACTTTAAAAAAACTCTCCTATAATCACATTTATATATAATACCTGATAGGAAAAATTGGCATTGATAAACTCTAGTATAAAAGTAATGTTTTAAAACCAGATTCTTAGTTATAACTATGAAGTCATCAATATTTATGTGTAAATTTAAGTTGAACATGTTTACTTCTTTATCTTACGGTATAAAACTAGAAGAACTTTTAGACTTATTAAATATGGAAACATGTCAAGTGGAATGTTAAATTAATTTATGTCTATTTTTATATAGGGTTAGAATTCTTTAATTTAATATTCTTAGAAGACATATTGATCAAAAAAATGAGAGAATTTGAATAATAGTTTAGCAAAGAATTACTTATTAAACCTCAAAATAAACCAAAAAGATAATCTAGACCTTTTGTGTTTACGAGATAAATAGGGGTTTTAATTTTCTAGTTAGTGTTTGAAATGAATGTGTCTATAGACTCTTAATTGATTTATGATTTGAATTATTAGGTATCGGTAAAACACTAGACTATGGTAATATGGGATGCCATAGGGTGTAGAGAACTGGAAACCAATTTTTTTATTAAATTATATAGTAAATTTATATGTTTACCCAAGTGGTATATTGATAAACATTGTTTCTAGTATGGGATAGAATATAATGAAAGATTCATACATATGTTAGATGGATTTAATGTATACTATTAATAATCCTATATATAACATGTTGTGTGTTACATTTGATAGTAGGATATATGTCATTGAATCTTAAGGTTGAAATATGTTTGACCAATATGCATTGTTAATGTGGAGTAAGGAGTGAGATGGACTTCACTGGCTTACTGACATTGCAATGTAAGATAAAGACAATCCAATCAAGTGGTGTGCATTAAATTTATAGATCTATAGATCAATTTATATTACTATTCATAAATATTTAGCCAAAGTATGTTTAGTGAGACATTATCATCCATGGGTATCATTTACATGTATGTGTGATATCTTGTAATAGATCAAGTTTTTATATGATACACTACATGTTTGGCTAGATAGAAATCATACAACACATAGGTACTAGTTAGTCTCTCTGGATTCCCATGTCATCACTATATACCCATCCATGAAAGGAGGGCCATTTTCTAATGGGATAGTGTGGTGGATCATTGGTCTATGGTTGGTGTGAAAAAGTACTTGGATGATGCTATCCCTCCCCATAGTAGTACTACTTATTGAGATGACACTTGAGATTGCCACATATACTTGAAGTTTAGGAACTAAGCTCCATGGTAGTTGAGTATCTTATTTATTCATTGTAATATATTTTACTTGATATTAAAGAATAGTATTTTACCATTGATGTACATTGAATATGGTTATTGTGTATTTGGTTACATTTAAAATGTAATCATTACTTTCTCTATTGAGTTGTTATATTCTCATGATTTAGGGATATGTACTTATATTATACTATGATCTGTCAACATGTTTATACATGATTACTTTATTTATATTTTTTAGATTCTCAAGTTGTAGTCTATTTTTATTTTTATGTTAATTTTTTAAAAAATTACATTTTTTTAGTAAATCCTAGTAGGGATGTTACATGTGGTATCAAAGATATGACTCAAACTCTAGAACCTAATGAGTCCACTAAAATTTTCATAACCTTATTTTGATAGAAAGAAGGATGGTGAAGTCAAGATTTTTAGGGGACAGTCTTTTGAATAATGGTGATTGTAACCCTCCATTTTATTCTAGCTAATTTTCTACCAAGCAGTTAGGAAAGACGGATCAACTTCTTACGATCATGAGTGAGACTAGAGATTGGATTATAGCTCTAGAGTAGGAGGTTTATGGCCATTTAGGAGAACAACAATAAGAGGAACCTAAATAACATCTAGTTGAACAAGAAAATATGCAATATGCTAGAGCTCAAGTTGCTATTGAGTTGGCTTGAGATATGAAGAAGGTGAATCCACCTAAGTTTGATGGAACTATTCTAGGTGATAGAGATAAGGCATGGTTGATAGATATAGAGAAGTATTTTGAAATTTAAAACTACTCTGAGGTCACTAAGGTAGTATGGAGAGCATACCAGTTGGCTACTGAGGTAGATACATGGTGGGCCAATAAAAGGTCAGAAATTAATTTGAATTCAACCACCACTACTTGGGATTAGTTTTTGGTTTTATTTAGATCATGATGATTCCCACAACTATATTTTTATAAGAATCTTACAAATTTTTAAAATTTGAAGTAAGGTGATATGCCACTAAATGAGTATTGGGAGTGGTTCACCAAACTGTAGAAGTATGTTCCTTAATATCAGGGAGATGAGCAATTTTGAATTAGGAAGTTCATCATGGATTTGAGGCCCTAAATTGGTGGAGAAGTAGATGTTCATGGACCTTTCACCATGGACCAAGTCTTTAATAAGGTGGTCAATCAAGAGAATAAGCTGAAGTCTCTTTCATAGGCTAAAGATAGACTCAAGAAGAGGTTTGGAAATCCTAAGTCAAACTTCAAGAAGAATAATTAGAAATAGAGGAGCGGAGACTCTAAGAAATAGTTCAAGAATTAGAATGCTAAGTTCAATAATAGATCAGGAAATAAGAAATATGATAATGAATCCAAAAGTGGTTTCAAGGGAAATTAATTGAATTTTAGAAAAGGACCACCTGAAGGGTGCTTTATTTGTAGAGAGAATCATTATGCTCACGATTGTCCTCAAGACAAGTCAAAGGGTAAAGGACCAAATACTCAACAAGGTGGTTTCTAGAAGTAGATTCATGAAGTGGTCAACAATTGATAGGATAATTATCAGGCACTACCTATTGAGCTATTAGATACTTTGTTTGATCATCCAATTTCCATTTTGATAGATATAAGAGCCATTAAATGTTTTATATCTCTTATTATGCTTAGTAAGTTTTCTAGAAGAGCTAGTGTAATGGCTAATGCATGGTTAGTATAGTACAAGAATGACACAAAGGTCATGGTAGATAAGTGTTTAGTCTATGCAGAGATTAGGTTGACTTAATTCAAAATAGTTGTGAATTTATATGTATTACCTCTAGGATAATATTATGTGATCTTGGGAGTCAACTGGCTCATAAAGCATAAAGGCAAAGTTTACTTCTACTTGAAGAAGGTGGAGTATCTTGATGATTTCAAGAATTAGGCATAAATCCAAGGTGAGAATAAATAGTTGAATCTTAGGTAAATTTCAGCTATGCAACTTAAGAAAGCTCAAGGAAAAGGGTGTCAAGCATTTATCATCAAGATAAATGAAATGGAGGAAATTAAGGAATCATCTCTCAAAGATTACCCATTTTTTAGAGATTATCATGTTGTGTTTTTAAAAGATTTACCAGGTTTGCCTCCTAAACATGAGTTAAATTTTTCTATCTATATCATACCTAGATTAGAACCACAGTCTAAGGCACTACATAGGATGACACCTATAAAATTAGTTGAACTGAAGGCTCAACTTCAAGAATTGTTGGCTAAGGGGTTGATTCAATCAAGTGTGTACCTTAGGGTGCAATAGTTGTATTTGTCAAGAAAAAAGGATAGTACCCTTTGAATTTACATCGACTATAGAATGTTGAACAAATAAACCATAAAAATGGGTATCTACTACCTCGTATAGATGATATTTTTGATCTAATGTAAGGAGAAATAGTATTTTCCAAAATTTGTCTTCAATTAGGATACCATCAGTTGAGGATTCAAGATGAGGACATTGTAAAAACAATGTTCAGAACATGATACGAGCACTATGAGTTTACAGTGTTACCATTTAGTCTAACTAATACCCTAAAAACATTTATGAATATCATGGATAGTGTATTCAGATATTATCTTGACCACTTTGTGTTAGTTTTACTAGATGAAATTCTTTTGTATTCAAAAAATGAAGAAGAGCACCTTCAATATTTGGAGTTGGTTTTGCAGTGGTTACAAAAGCACAAGTCTTATGGGAAGCTATCTAAGTGTGCATTTTTCCAAAAATAGGTGTAGTATTTAGGGCACATTATCTCTACAAATGGTATTTTTTCATATCTAGGGAAGATTAAAGCCATTATAGAATGGTCAACTCTAAAGAATGTGCATGAGGTTATGAGCTTCATGGGGTTGGTAGGATATTACATGAAGTTCATGTCAAACTTTTCCAAAATAGCTAGTCCAATTACTTCCTTACAGTGGAAGAATGATAAGTTTGTTTGGTCAGAAAAGTGTGAGTTAGCTTTCTAAGAGTTGAAAAGAAGGCTTTCATCTACATCAGTGTTGAGATTTTTAGACCTAATGGTTAGTTTTTAGTAGTCATAAATGCATCAAGAGATGGACTAGGTGGAGTCATTATGCAAGATGGAGAGGTGGTGGCTTATAAGTCACAAAATATTAAGTGATATGAGGTGAATTATGCCCCTCATGATTTGGAGCTTGAAATGATTGTTCATGATTTGCAAGTATGGTGACCTTATTTGTTGGGAAAACCTTTTGAACTCAAGATAAAAAAATTAGGACTCAAGTAAATTTTCACCCAACCTAATTTAAATGCATGTCAAAGATGTTGGCTTGAGTTTTTGTTTGATTATGAATTTGATATCAGTTACATTAAGGGAAAATAGAATAGAGTAGTTGATGCCCTCAGTCAAAGAAGGTATATTGCATATTTAGATACTATTAGGAGTACCTTCAGGGATTAGGTGATTGATTTATCTATAAGAGATGAATTTTATTATTAAGTCAAGAAAGCATTGTCAGAGAATGCTTATAACCCTTGGTATAAAGGATTTAATTTGGATAATGATGGTCTTTTGAATTACAATAGACGGATGTCTATGCTAGATTAAGAGAATCTATGGGTCACAATGATTAAGGAATTACATGATGCCCCTTATTTAGGACATCCATGTGTAACCAAGATCATGGTAGAGCTTAGACCATTGCATTTTTTGGAAAGGAATCAAGAAAGATGTAGTGGATTATGTGCCATGTTATCTAGAGTGTCAATGAATGAAGGTCAAACATGTGCATCTAGATGGATTGTTATATCCACATGATATTCTAGAATGGAAATGGTTGGTGATTAGTATGGACTTTGTCTAAGGATTTCTAGTGTTATGGAACATGTATGATATGTTCTTGGTAGTTTTTAACAAACTAACCAAGGTAGCTCACTTCATACCAGGCAATTTGATAGATGATGCACATACCCTTGAAAAAATATTCATGGAAAAAGTGTATAGGTCGTATGGTTTTATAGAGAAGATCATTTTGGATCATGATCTAAAGATGAATTCAAGGTTTTGGACAACTCTAAATTTAACGTTGGGTATGTAACTTAATTTTAGTACGGCTTATCACACAGAGACTAAAGGTCAAATTGAGAGAGTCAATAAGGTGATTGAGGATGTTTTTAAAATGTATTACATGGATCAGTAGTTGAAGTTGGAAGATTATCTTCCATTTGTTGAGTTTTTATATAATAACTCATATCAATTAGTGGTTAAGATGGCACTATTTGAGGCACTTTATGGGAGAAAGTGTAGGACACCCATTAGTTAGGACATGTTTGAGGATAGGATAGTCTTTAGACATGAGATGCTCTTAAAAATGGAAGAGCAAGTTAGAATGATTAGGTAGAGATTGGCTAAGGCCAATGATAGACAAAAGAGTTATGCAAATTTGAATAGAATAGAGAGGAACTTCATAGTTGGTGATAAATTGTTTTTGCAGGGAAAACCATAGAAGAGCTTGATTAAATTCAAGAAGTCTGAAAAATTGTCTCCAAGATAAGTTTGACCCTTCAAGGTGTTAGAAGTGGTCAATCCTATTATGTATAGGCTTGAATTTCCACTAGCCTTAGCTCTTTTACATAATGTCTTCCATGTATCATATCTTAAAAAATATATAGCTAATCCTATGCATGTGTTGGATTGGATTACTTTGTAGAATTTGGATCTAGGGGTAGTCATGGTAAAACTAATCAAGGTAATTGACACATGCAAACTTTGTTTGTATAATAGAGAGGTGTCATATTGAAAGGTCTAGTGGGACCAATAATTTGATGATAGTGCTACATGGGAGGACTATGATGAGTTCTTCAAGAGATTTCCACATTTATTTACTTGATTAGATACTATTATATTATTTCAGTTGAACAATATTTAATTTTAGATCATATGTTTGAATAATAGTCATATGGGATGATGACTAGTTTTAGGGGGAAAGGATGTTACATCCTGATTCCTAATGGAATAATGGGAGGCAACATAATCCTCGTAGATTATACTAGGAGATCTTGTGTCAAAGCTGAAGTAATCATCCTTAAAAACTATATAAGGATCATAAATGTATTTAAATTGATTTGTGAGGCATGCATAACTAATATTATAATAACCATGTACATATTCTAATTTTGAAGCTGAGTCTGACTCAAAGGACTTTGAATATGATGTTGAGAGTGACATTGATTTTGATTTTTATGTTAAATATAATATTAGTTCAAGAATAGAACCTTACTCTACTCTTGATTCTTTTTCTAGTGTGGATGTTTCTATAATAATGTTTTGTTAAATGTTTAGGATTGGATAAGTAATGGCATGATGTGCTCTACAAAGACTAGTTTATCAAAGTGAGTTTCCTCAATGATAGGAAAAAGGTCAAGAAATAACTATTCAAATACTGGCTTGTCAAGGGGAGGCTCTTTAAAAATAGGCATATGGTTGAGATAATGATTTTCCTAGAGTGGTTATAATCATTAAGAAGTGACTCAATAAATACTAGCTTTTTATAGTAAGACTCCTCGATAACAGTTACAGGATCAAAAGGTGATTCATCATAGGTTGACATGTCACAAATGGTTGGTTCAACAAAAACATCATGGATTGGTTGTTTCTCTAGGCCTTGGTTTACAATTAGTTGTAAAATACTAGTTTTGAATATATCTTGATCTTTGAATGATTGGCTTGGTTGGGGAGGTATGAATTGGGTTAGTTTTTGTTGGATGATTGGCAAGGGTTTTATAAAGTGAGGAATGGTTGGTAATGGATAAATAATGGCATGTGGTTAGATAATGATAGGCTTAATAAAGGATATTTCTTATCTTAGGATAGTAACTGTGACCTGTCCAGTTGTGATTTGATAACTTGGTTGGGATAATGAGATACTATACATGGAAGGGCCAGGAATGGTAATGATAAGGTGTTGTGGAGCTTGGTTTCTCAAAAAAATCAAAGGATGAGGTTTTGGTATAGAAATGGTAGGGTATCATGGATCTTGGTTGCTCATACAAGCTAAATATGAGGTCTTGGTATAGAAATGATAGGGTGTTATGAAGCTTGCTTACTCACACAATCTAAAGGATGAGGTCCTAGTATAGAAATGGTAAGGTGTTGTGGAGAATGGTTATTCACACAAGATAAAGGATGAGGTCTTGGAATGTAAATGGTAGGGAATTATAGAGCTTGGTTGATTTCAAAATAGTGAGAGTGTTCAAACTTAAGATTACTCATAAAATGGCAAGAGTGTGGCTTAGATTACTCATAAAATGGAAAGAGTATGGATAAGGGGTGATTGAGCTAACCTCAACATGAATCAAGCACTACCTACATAGTCTTAGGATGGGACCTCAAGTCACTATGGTCTTTCCTTACAATGTAGGAATCTAACTAGTGTAATAACCAATTCAAATAAAATAGGCAAAGTTGCCAAATGAAACAATATGACATAGGCATGGGACCTCATCTTTTGGCTTATGTGAGAAACCAAGCTCCACAATTCCCTACCATTTTTATTATAAGACTTAATTTTTTGGCTTGTGTGAGAAATGAAGATCCATGATGCCCTACCATTTATATTTCAAGACCTCATCCTTTGGTGGGGGTTACCCCAAATTGACTTTTATTAATGATAATATCATATCTTATTTATGGAAATTAGTACAACTCATAAATCATCCACATACAACTTTGTACGTACTCTTACACATTCCATTACCACCAACCAACATAGCCATTATATTGACATTCCACCTCCCAAAAGCATCGATTAGGACCAACAAAATCACTTTGTTAAACTACATCCATGGTGACCTATCAGTTAAATAACATTAGGGAAGCTAAAACTAAATTCATGCAAAAGAAGAACAATCTCCTAATAAGACCTTTTCAAAGGCACTAGGGGACAATCAAAGTTTAAATGCATCATCTTTTAGTGAAACCTTTTCAGAGGTGCTAGAAGATAATCAAAGTCAAAAGTCAATGTGCCTTAGTTAGACCCTCTCGAAGGCACTATGGGACAATCAAGACAACTTCATTGGTGAAAACCTCTTTGAGGTGATAATAGCTAAACTCAATAATCCTTCACTACTTGATGAAGACATTATCAAATATCAAATCAATATAGCTTCCAATATACAACATAATTAGATGGTAGCTATTCTCAGGCCCAAATAACTAAAAATTATGGTGGTCTTATCAAGAGCATATTCAAAAGTCTTTAGCCCTACCTCAACTAAAGTTATGTCAAATCTAGAATCAAAAACATTAAATGTGCCTAAAAAACCTTGACCTTCATTTATTTCCCAACTATTACAAATTATATTATCATCCACCATTACAACACCAAATTAGACCTATCATCTAACATTTATCTATATTTACCATCCCTAGCCATACTTTCCTTTACAAAGGCTACAAAGACATCTTATCTCGATGTCTAGAGGAAATAAAATCAATGACCAATGAAGACCACAACAACATCATTTGCATCCAAATATATAGTTGGTTCTTGATACATAAACTATTTAAAATAGGTGTGGGATAAAAATTCACATGATTGATTATTATGGTTATATCATTTTTTGATCAGGATGTGCATCTCCACATCAACAAGAATAATACAAACATTTCCTTGGACAAAATCATAAAACTGTACCTATACCTTGGCCAAAATCATTCACCTTAGCCAAAAACATTTACCTTCCCATTTCCTTTTTCCATTTAACTTGCCTCTTTCATTCACCATTCCTTTTTCCATGATTTCATACCCTAACATTTATGTTACCATCCCACTTGGGGGAAACCCTCGTACAACTACACCCAATCTTCATACCATCATCATCCTAAACAATGTTATACCATATGCCATTTTGCCATACCATATCTATTAGAACAAAGCCTATTTTTATTCATCCTACTTGACCAATTTGATTTTGGTTCCTTTGGTTCTTCCTGCACCTTCTGTGAGTGGATTCCAATATGTTTTTAGCAGTTTTAAAATTTTGGGTTTATCTAATAGTCTATGAACATAGTGTGACAGTGTATCTGGTAAGTTATCTTTCATTCACATTTGATTGGCACCATTTATAATAACCACCTATGGGCAAATTATTGTTCCACCTTGTGTTTCTAATTATAACTACCTATGGGAAAATTAGTATCACTGACTTATGCCATTATTTCCTAATTATGGATTTTTATGGGTAACTTATGAACAATACCTTTTTATCATGCATTAATACATCACCTTGCCATTATTATTCTCATTTTCCTGACCATTTTCCTCTATTTATAACTTGGTTGATTCTCACAACCTTTTGTGTTGGTAGAACTACTGTGACTTGAGGTCTTAATGGGAATATGCAGGCAGTGCTTGATTCATATTGAGGTTATCTCATTCCCTCCTTTTCCATATGCTCTCACCATTTTAAAATCAACCTAAGACAATGGTCTTTCCATTTTTCTAGTGGTATATTGCCAATCTCTAATGAGTTAAGATACCTCAAAATTCCAAAAACATTCAAAAATTTTAAAATCCAAAAACATTTGTCCTATTTAAGCCTAGTTAGTCACCTTCGATTCACCCTACTGGGTCAAATACATTATGAGGATGATTTATTTTGATTTTAATTTTAGGCTTTTTGTGTGTTTGTTTGCTTGCCTATTTGTTTACTTTTAGTATTGTTCCTTGACTCAATCTATATGCATTCATTGGTTGATACTTTGTGCATTATTATTGAGTCCATCTATATTCTTAAGTCAACATTATCATCATGTTTTTATCATTGGTGCATTATTTTCAATTATTTATTGGATCGAGAGTTATTCCTTATGCATATTTTGAAAAATTTCTCATGGTGTTCTATCATGAGGTATACCATCATGTGTTATAGTAAAAATCAGCTCAAGAAGTCTTACAAGCAATTGAGCCATATATGTTTTTCCTTGGTACCCTTCGGTCAAATATTCCCACCCTTGATCAAATCAACCCATTAAATATTTTTGTTATATTAATGCTAATAAATATGAACATCTATAAATTAATAGGTATAACCAAATAATTTCCATTAATCAAATCTTATTCTTCTATTCATTTCTTTCATCACTTTGTGCATTCTCATGTGTGTGTGGTTATTTATGACTTCTTCAGCATTAGACCATCAAATCTATCTTTACACTTGCTCATATTTAATATATGCACCAGGTTACATCTTTAAGTTATGCTTTCCAATCTACCCTACAAGGGCACAATCACACATCATTATTCAATTTTAGGCATCTTAATTATTATAACCGCCTATGGGAAAATCATTATTTTGACTCATCAGCCCTAATTGGGGTATATTTAATTACCACTAATTATAATTACCTATGGTCAAATTAGTGTCTTAACCTTTATTAATTATTATAATTACCTTTGGGAAAATTAGTAATTTTTAAATCAATGAATACAGGTATTTTCTCGATTGGATTAAATCACCCATGGGTTAATTCCATTCTTCTTCTTACTTATTTTTGAGGGACCATCCATCAAACATATGTGATAGCCACTCCCTCAAGGAGGCATCATTACAGGATTTCCAAACATTATTTGGAAGCTTCTTCTTCAATCATCATCTTATTTTAGGCATACAAGTCTTTTTCATTATTTGAGAAGATGTTACTATGCCTCCATCTTGTAATGTCTTCCCAAATAGGGGCAAATTATAGCCACCTAAAACTTGCCACTAGTGGCTTTGACCAAACTTCAGATTGATTCCTACCAAACTTTGCAAATTAATCCTAAGAATCACTAAATGCCTAAAATTTTATTGTACATCATTCATTGAATCTCAAAATTTCATTGAGACATCCCTAATTATTATACCCTACCATAAGAAACAAAAAACTCTCATAGATTCAACTCTAAGCATCCCATAGCATCACAAAATTCAATTTGGCCTATAAACCTATTAAATGGGGCACATGTTCATAAAAATCAAATCTTGAGAAGAGATAAAAGCCTAATCCAAATTAATTAAAAAGATAAATCAAATTAAATGCCTATTTACATTATCCATGTGTAATTAATGAAATTCTAAAAAAGAAAATTCAAAAATGCAAATATCCTAGCTTTTCATGATTACCCTTTATGAGTTGTCAAGCCTTAACAAATATCTAAAAATATCTCACCCGTGCCTATTTATTAGAAATCATGAGATTTTGACACATTTTAGCTCTATTGGGGTTAATTAACTCACTTAGGCTATGTTTGAACCCATTCCATGTTTAAAATACACCTTAACTCACCTTGAGTTAGGGTTAGTTCCTAAGCCTATAAATACAAGCCTTTGCCTCTTCATTTGTAGAGCTTAGATAGAGTAAATTTATAATGTAGGTTTTATAGCAAGATTTAAATCAATAGTGTTATAATGCCAAAATATTAAGCCAAGCCACAAGTATAAGCCACATCAAACAAGCCAACCATGGTGCCAAGGAGAGAAGGAGCAAATAAAATTCCATTACCAAAGAATCTTTGAGCAGAAATGGAGCAAGCCATGAAAAAATCCTTTAGAGCTCTCAAGTAAGGCAAAGATTGTTATTATTTGCATTTTAGTTGGGCTTTCAATTATATTTTGTCCATTATTCTCCACTAATATCTAGGATTAGATAATTTATCATGTTAGTGTGTTGATTTAATTATTTTTTTGAAACTAACACTTGATCTAACCTCCTGTCTATTGTCAAATTTTTTGATCACAAATTGATTCATACCAACCTTTAAAAATTAAGCCTAGGAATCAAGTCAGGGTGGCTGATGGTTATCAAGATGAATCATGCCCTATCAAGATGGGTGGAAGATGATGGTGTGTGTGTGTGTGTGTGTGTGTGTGTGTGTGTGTGTGTGTGTGTGTGTGTGTGTGTGTGTGTGTGTGTGTGTGTGTGTGTGTGTGTGTGTGTGCGTGCGTGTGTGTGTGCGTGTGCGTGTGTGTGTGCGTGTGTGTGCGTGTGTGCATGTGCATGTGTGTGTGTGTGTGTGTGTGTGCATGTGTGTGCTTGCGTGAATGTGTGTGTGTGTGTGTGTGTGTGTGTGTGTGTGTGAGAGAGAGAGAGAGAGAGAGAGAGAGAGAGAGAGAGAGAGAGAGAGAGAGAGAGAGAGAGAGAGAGAGAGAGAGAGAGAGAGAGAGAGAGAGAGAGAGAGAGAGAGAGAGAGAGAGAGAGAGAGAGAGAGAGAGAGAACATGATCTATAGACTTTATATAGATGGCCATCATTTATAATACTTTATATGCTACCATATATAGACAAGGGGTGAGGATTAGATCTATCTAGACAACATAGATATATAGGCATGTACAGATTAGTTGGTCATATATATAAATGATATATAGTTTCCAACTATATACATGGCCCCCCTCTCTATAGATGGGGTGGATAGATAGAGAGTGGCTCTATGGATATAGATATGGCTCACGGATTGCCTATAGGGTCTTAAACATGATGAGGCACTCATATTTACATAGCTCCTCTAAATGGCCCATGAAATCTATAGATAGGGTCTGGTCTCATATAAATATATTTATCTTATATTATATAAGTAATATGAATGGTAGACACTAGAATATAATATGATATTATAGAATAGAATAAAATATGATATAATATAATATAATATAATATAATATAATATAATATAACATAATATAATATAATATAATATAGGGTTATTAACCCTTATGGGTAGGAAAGCGGGGTTGGGGTGATTGAACTAATATAGGGCATGATAATACTAGGTACATAGCTATATGAGGATGATCTATATGGTGATGGATTGTGATTTTTATTTATTTCCATAAATAATATATGAAATTATCATTAATACAAGTCAAGTTGGGGCAACCCCCACCAAGGCTAGTAGGCCTTCAAGCTAACTAAATTCTCTTCTCTAGATCATTGGGGCCTCTATTATTTTATAATGTGATACCACCTTGATCCCATGTAATTTCAACCTCAACCTCAACATCTATAGTGGGAATACAATACAATATAATGTTGAGTATCCCTATAGAGTAGAGAGATAGGCAACCTCAACCTCAACCTCTATAGTGGGGATACAATGTTGAGTAACCCTAAGATCTGGACAACCTAAACCTCAACTTCTATAGTGGGAATACAATTTTAAGTATCCCTAAGATCTAGATAGCCTTAAACTCAACCTCAACCTCTATAGTGTGAGTAAGGCAACTCCTATTGTGAATACCACAAGAGCATATCTAAGCCATGCAAGGGGAGAAGAGGAAGCCTGAGAGAGAATACTGACCGAGTGTTCTAGGGAAATAATGTCTAGGGTGTGGATTAGGATATCACCCCTAGGTAAATAGAGAGAAGTGAGTGCACTAAATATCCCCAATTAGAGTGTGATTAAGACTGAATGAATCAAGACTATTCAGGGAGAAATGCTACACTCCCCACCTTCAACTTTTACTTTTAATTCCTTACCCCCCTCTAGTTTATCTACATTATTATCTACATCTACCTATACCACATGTCCAAAATCACCAATCCCATCCCTTAGAATATTCTTGACTTCCTCCATAGTAGGTACATCTAAGGTCCCTGAATTGACTTTCCCCCAAGTTGAAGGGACAATACCCTAGAAAGAGGTTGAGATTTGGATCACCATAGGGTTCTTTCCCTTTGAGGGGATCCCCCATATTTCAAGGTTTTCAAGGAAGATGTGGTGGCATTTCTCTCTATATCTATTCCCTCCCCCCTGACATTAAATTGTTCCATATCTCCCTAGTCCCTGACCAATTCAATTCCATTTTCACTTTGGGGGAGGCTCATGGAAGAATCTTTAGGTTTTGTGCCATACCCATAATAGTCTATAGAGAAATGTCCCACCTGATTAGAAGGTGGGAGAGCTAGTGTTAGTGTTATATTAAAATCATGACCACTACGTAATCCTAATGAGATTAAATTATTATTATTCTTTAAAATATAAGTACAAGTACAAGAAGGGGAGTGATGGATAAATAGAGGAGAAAGTATCATAAGGTTAGGTTCATTCTAGTATGCATCTTGGGGATAGGATGAGATAAGATAGTGAAATGGTCTAATCTATGCCCTCACTCCTCTCTATCTAGATCTAGATCTAGACCTATCTAGAGTCAGACTGCATTTCTAGCTTCTATCCCATCCCATTCCACTATCTCTCACCATATAGATTAGATTCCAATATGATAGGAGTAGAATAGAAAGAACTAGTGGTTTCATTGGTTAACCCATATAAGATGAATGGGGTGGGGATCATAAAAACTAACTCACTCTAGTTAATGACTCTAATCTCTAGATTAGATAGTGAGTTGAGTTGTACTACTTATATATAATATAGATAGTGAGTTGAGTCATATTATTTAGATAATATAGAGAGCGATTCGAGTCATATTATTTATATAATAAAATCCAATAATAGAATAATATAGAATGGTTGACTATCTATCCATATATCTAGAATGGGAATGGTTGATTATCTTTCTATTCTAGGTCAACTATCTATCCATCTATCTAAAATGGGAATGGGAATCTATTATATTATATTTTATTCTATAATAAATACTTCTATTCTGGTCTATATGGTATGGCATTTTTTTGGGATAGATACATACCCTCACTCCCTTCCCTCTACTTGAGATTAGATTAGATCATGGTCAACTATCCCATCCCATCCCATAGTGATAGATAAATTAGCACTTTTATTATATAATGAATACAACTTCTGGTCTATATGGTATGGGGTTCATCTTATTATTCCCATTTCCATCTAGATCCAATCTAGCCTGAGAGTTATGTGGGGGGTTGCCTATAAATAATTTATATGGGAATATATAATCTATATGGGTCGACTATGATTCTATAGAATGTGAATGGTCAAATATACTTCTATTATATAAGTAATATAATGGGACTGGTCTGGTCTGGTTTGGTCTGGTCTTTCAATATCTATACTCTATAGAGATAGAGATTGATTTTAATTAGCATTGGGACTTGCACATTCTAGATTATATAATATGACACCCCCACAATATAGAGAGAAAATTTCATTGGCATTGACATTGGCACCCCCACCCCATATATAGTTTAAATATTTAGATTCTATATTCCATTATAGGATAGATATGGTGGCAAGCTATAGATTAGAGTTTATATAGAGGGGGAGGGGTATTTGATACTCTCCCCCCATTTATATCCATATAGAGTTTAATGGGGATTATATATTATAGATTTAGATTAATGATGAGCCCACCAACTCCCTAAAAAGATTCCCATGGTGAAAAACCACCAACATGTCATGATCCAAATTTAAATTCATTCTCGATCCTTCCTTAGGTCAGATACCATTGTGTTCACACCAACAGTCCAACATATATCTAGAGTTCCTCAACCCCTATAAATAGAGGTAGTTGAGTGCCTCATAAAGATATAAATCCTCCCCTAACTATATAGAGTTTTTTGATTAGCATTGACCAAGATCATGTTATATCTATAGAGTCCCCTAAAGGCTCTCCCACCATATCTCTATATAGGGTGCCAACTATAGAGAGTTTCCATTAACACCCCTCTCTACCCATATATAGAGAGGGGGACCCTAAATATATCTATCTAGGGGGGTCAAGTTATTCTATTATTCTCCCCCTATGATCTAGTCTTAGATATGTTAGCATGCCTATGAAACATGGGATCAAACTACCTTGTCATGCCTATGTCATACTATGCCATTTTATAGCTTTACATGATTTTTTTGAATTGGTTATTACATTATTCAAATTACTACATTGTAAGGTAGAACCATAGTGACTTGAGTTCATATCCTAGGACTATGTAAGCAACACTTGATTCACATTGAGATCAGCTCAGTCACCCCTTAGCCACACTCTACCCATTTTATGAGTAATCTAATCCACACTATCACCATTTTGTGAGTAATCTTAAATTTGAACATTCTCTACATTTTAAGGCTTGGACCATTTAGTGTATCATATTTCTTGATATAGTTGAGATGCTTATAAAATTCTAAAAATATTTGAAAATTTGATTTAGAAAATCCAAAACAAGGCCCATTCACCCCTTCTTTTCCTTAAAGATTCTGGAAACCCTCAGTAAGTCACAAGAAAACACTTGTCATTTAGTTTCTCCATCCTTACTATCCTTGCATCCCATGATCTCATCATTTTTCAAGTCCATTCCCATTTTTTTTATAACATCCATCATGTTTTTCTTGTCCTCATTTTCTTCTATCCCATTCCCTAGTAGAACTACATTTATCTTGAAGTTTTTGTTGGATATTATGTCCAAAGAACTATGTAGGCAATGTCCACTTTCCTAGTGCATCTTGAGATAGCTCAGCCACCCCCTTCCTTTTTTTCTATTCCCCTCATCTTGTTTGTTTGTTAGGTTATCTCTTATCATCTAGGGTCACCTTTTGTTCTTTCATTTGTGTCATGTTGTTTGTACTAGCATTGTGATTAACCTTTGTTTTGTTTGTTATGTCTTTGTTTTATTTTTGGTGTTTTGTTTGTTTGCATGTTTTTTCACTTTATTATTGTGCCTTGAGTTAGTCTATGTGCATTCATTAGGTGATTATTTTTGCATTGTTTTTTAATCCATCCATATTCATAGATCAACATTGTCATCATGGTTTTATCATAGGTACATGATTTTTCATTGAGTATTGGATCAAGTGTCAGTCCTTATGCATATTTTAGCTAAGTTATCATGGTGTTCTATCATGATGCCTACCATTACATACTAAAATAAAAATCAGATCCAAGAGTCTACATGATAATGCAATAATGATATATCTCCTTGGCACCAACAACATTCCTAATCTAATCCAAATCATTTCCTAAATAGAGTAATTAAATAATGAAAGAGTTATTTCTCTTACTGATTTAAATGAGCATCTCCCTACTTGCAGGTTTCCCAAATTCATCTTTCTCCTCTGTACCCACTTTGCCATCATGTTCCATATCATGTTTTCCATAATCGAGATACCAATGATTATAACCACCTCTAGGAAAATCATTATATACCATCCCATTTACATTACAAATGATTCTAACTACCTTTGGGTAAATCATTGTGTTTCCATCCATTTGAAGACTAATGATTATAACCACCTTTAGGAAATTAATTATCTTTCTTATGCCCAATTGGGGCATTTTTAACTTGTGATAATGCTTATAACTAACTTTGGGAAAACCATTATCTCTATCTTCCTAGCTAGGGCATGTTTTTATCCTACTAATGATTATAACCTCCTATGGGAAAATAATTGTTTTCCCTTTTGATTATTATAATAGTCTTTGGGAAAATAATTCTCTTGTCACCCTAAGCCTTTTGAAATGATTATAACCACCTTTGGGCAAATAATTAACTTTTAAAATCCTACCTATGTTGATTATTATAACCCCTTGTGGGCAAATCATATTATTTATCTTCCCTAACTAGGGTAGCTTCATATGCCATTGATTATAACTACCTATGGAAAAATTAGTCTTTTCTACCCCATTTCATATTTTTGGTCCAAACATTTCTTCCTTTTGAGGTACTGATTGCCAACCCCTTTTACAACCTCTCCTTCAAGGGGAACCTATAGTTCATCCATTACCATTGAATTTGTAAGCATACAATACCTTTTCATTATTTGAGAAGACATTATTGTGATTACAACTTCCAACACCTTCCCAAACATGAGAAAACTATATACACCTAAAACTAGAAACCAATGGACTTCAACTGGACTTCAGATCAATTCCTACCAACCATTGCAAATTAAGACTAAGAATCAATGAACACACTAAATTTGCTTATGCATCATTATTCAAAGATTAAAATCATGTTAAGGCATATGTAATTAAGGTATCCTACTATAAGCAACAAAAACCTCTCATGAATTCATCTCTAATCATCTTGGGGAATCATAACATGCAATTTGGCCTATAGACGTATTAAATGTGGCACACAGACATAAAAATAAAATATTGAAAAGAGATAAAAGCCTAATTAGAATTAATTAACAAGTTAAACCAAATTAAATACCTAACTGAATAATCTTTATGTAATTAATGAAATTATAAAAAAGGAAATTCAAAAATGCAAATATCATATCTTTTCATAATTACCTTTTCTGAGTTGTCAAGCCATTGCAAATATCTCAAAACATCTCACCCATGCCTATTTATTGAAAATAATGAGATTTTGACATGTTTTAACTCTACTAGGGCTAATTAACTTACTTAGGTTAGGTTTGAACCCATTCCATGTTTAAAATACACTTTAACTCACCTTGAGTTGGGGTTAGTTCATAAGCCTATAAATACAAGCCTTCACCTCTTCATTTGAGAGCTTGGATAGATATAGTTATAATGCAATTTTAGTATCAATATTGAAATTAATAGTGTTGTAATGCCAAAATATTGAGCCAAGCCACAAACATAATCCATATCAAGCAAGCCAACCATGGTGATAAGGAGAGAAAGAGTAAATATAACTCCATTCCCAAAGACTCTTTGAGCATAATCTGAACAAGCCATGAACAAATCTTTTGGAGCTCTCAAAGAAGGTAAATATTTTTTTAATTTGCATTTTAGTTGGGTTTTCAACTGTATTTTGTCCATTATGTTCCCTTCAAGATCTAGGTTTAGAGATGTTAGTATGTTAGTGTGTTGATTTCATTATTTTTTTGAAACTAACACTTGATCTATTCTCTTATCTTTTGTCAAATTTCTTGATCACAAATTGATTCCTACCAACCTTTGCAGATTAAGCCTAGGAATCAGGTTAGGGTGGATGATGGTTATCAAGATGAATCATGCCATATGTGTGTGTGTGTGTGTGTGTGTGTGTGTGAGAGAGAGAGTGAGAGAGAGAGAGAGAGAGAGAGAGAGAGAGAGAGAGAGAGAGAGAGGAGAGAGAGAGAGAGAGAGAGAGAGAGAGAGAGAGAGAGAGAGAGAGAGAGAGATAGAACATGATCTATAGACTTTATATAGATGGCCATCATTTATAATAATCTATATGATACCATATCTATATAGACAAGGGGTGAGGATTAGATCTACCTAGACCACATAGATATATAGTCATGTATAGATTAGTTGGTCATATATATAAATGATATAAAGTTTCCAACTATATACATGGCCCCCCTCTCTATAGATAGAGTGGATAGATAGAGAGTGACTCTATGGATATAGATATGACTCATGTCTTGCCTATAGGGTCTTAAACATGCTGAGGCACTCATATTTACATAGCTCCTCTGAATGGCCCATTAAATCTATAGATAGGGTTTGGTCTCATATAAATATATTTATCTTATATTATATAAGTAATATGAATGGTAGACACTGAAATATAATATGATATTATAGAATATAATAGAATATGATATAATATAATATAATATAATATAATATAATATAATATAATATAATATAATATAATATAATATAATATAATATAATATAGGGTTATTAAACCTTATGGGTAGGAAATCAAGGTTGGGGTGATTGAACTGATATAGGGCATGCTAATACTAGGTACATAGCTATATGAGGATGAGCTATATGGGGATGGGTTGTGAGTTTTATTTATTTCCATAAATAATGTATGATATTATCATTAATACAAGTCAAGTTGGGGCAACCCCCACCAAGGCCAGTAGGCCTTCAAGTTGACTAAATTCTCTTGGTAACCATTAGCCATATATGGATATGATTCATCTTAATAACCATCAGCAATATATGGACATCCTCTATAATATTCCATATGGTACCATATCTATATAGATAGGGGATGGAGATTAAATCTATCTGACCCATATAGATATATAGGCATGTATAGATTAGTTGGTCATGTATAGAAATGATAGAAAGTTTCCAACTATATATATGTCCCCCTTCTCTATAGATGGAATAGATAGATAAAGAGTGGATCTATGGATATGGATATGGATCATAGCTTACCTATAGGGTTTTAAACTTGTTAGGGCATCACATTTACATAACTCCTTTGAATGGCCCATTAACTCTATAGATAGGGTCTGGTCCCATATAAATATATTTATCTTATATTATATAAGTAATACGAATAGTTAACACTAGAATATAATATGATATTTTAGAATAAAATATAATATGATATAATATAATAGAATATAGTGCTGTTAACCCCTATGGGAAAGCAAGTGTGGTTGGGGTGACTGAACTGATATGGGGCATGCTAATACTGGGTATAAATTTATATGAGGATGAGTTGTGATTTATACTAATTGTCATAAATAATATATGATATTACCATTAATAAAATACAAGTTGGGTAACCCCCACCAAGGTTATTAGGCCCTTAGACTGACTAACTTCTATTCTCTAGATCATTGGGGCCTCTATTATTTTCTAACATGATACCATCTTGACCCTAAACCCCCTAAGTAAACCTATAGAGTAGATATATCTATGCAACCTTAACCTCAACCTCTATAGTGGGAATACAATACAATACAATGTTTAGTATCCCAATAGACTAGAGATATCTAGGAAACCTCAACCTCAACTTCTATAATGAGAATACAATGTTGAGTATCCTTGAGATTTAGATAACCTTAACCTCAACTTCTATAGTGTAAATACAATATTGAGTATCCCTAAGATTTGGGAAACCTTAGCCTCAACCTCAACCTCAAACTCTATAGTATGAGTATAGGGACTCATGTTATGACTATGAAAAGAGCATATATAAACCATGCGAGGGAAGAAGAGCATGTTGGAGAGAGAATATCAATCAACTATTCATGGGAAACAATGTCTAGGGTGGGGATTAGGATGTCACCCTTAAGGAAATAGAGAGGAACAAGTACTTTTAATAGCCCAAATTAGAGTGTGATTAGGATTGAATGGATCAAGACTATTCATGGAGAAATGCTATAGCCCCCACCTTCACCTTTCCCTTTCCCTTTCCATTCCCTACCCCCTCAAGGTTATCTACCTTTTTATCTACCTATACCTCTACCACATGTCCAAAATCATTGATCCCATCCCTTAGAATATGCTTGACTTCCTTTGTAGTAGGTACGTCAAAGGTCCCTGAAGTGACCTCCCCCAGAGTTAAAGGGACAATACCCTGGAAAGAGGTTGAGATTTAGCCACCACAGGGTTCTTTATCTTTGATGATATCCCCCATATTTCAAGGTTTTTAGGGAATATATGGTTGCCTTTCTCATTATATCTAGTCCCTCCCCCTGACACCTAATTGTTCCATCTCTCCCTAAACCCTAGACAATTTAATTCCACTTTCACTTTAGGGGAGGCTCATGAAAGAATCTTTAGGTTTTTTTCCATACCCATAATAGTCTATATAAAAATGTCCCACCTGATTAGAGGGTGGGAGAGGTAGTGATATTGTTAGTGTTATATTCAAATCATGACCACTTCCCAATCCCAATGAGATTAAATTCTTATTATTATTCTTCAAAGGACAAGTACATGTACAAAAAGGGGAGTGATTGATAAATAGGGGAAAAAAGGTATCATACAGTTAGGTTCATTCTGGTATGCATTTCTAGGATAGGAAAAACTAGGATAGTGAGATGGTTTGATCTATGCTCCCACTCCTCTCTATATAGATCTAGATCTAAACCTATCTAGAGTTAGATTGCATGTCTAGTTTTTATCCCATCCCATCCCACTATCTCTCACCATATAGATTAGATTCCAATATGATAGGATAAGAATAGAAAGAACTAGTGGTTTCACTAGTGAAACCATATAAGATAAATGGGGTGGGGATCCTAAAAACTAACTCACTCTCATTAATGACTTTGATCTCTAGATTAGAGAGTGAGTCGAGTCATGTGTGTGTGTATATATATATATATATATATATATATGTATATGTATATGTATATATATATATATATATATATATATATAATATAGATAGTGAGTTGAGTCATATTACATATATAATATAGAGAGTGAGTTGAGTTAATTCATATTACTTATGTAATAGAATCCAATAATATAATATAATATAATGGTTGTGTGTCTACATATATATATATATATATATATATATATATAAATATATATAATATAGATAGTGAGTCGAGTCATATTACATAGATAATATAGAGAGTGAGTTGAGTTAATTCATATTACTTATGTAATATAATCCAATAATATAATATAATATAATATAATGGTTGTGTGTCTATCCATATATCTATAATGGGAATGGTTGGTTATCTTTCTATTCTGGGTCAATTATTTATCCATCTATCTAGAATGGGAATGTGAGTATATTCTATTCTATTTTATTTTATAATTAAATGAAACTTTTGGTTTAGTTTATATGGTATGGGGTTCATCTGGGATAGATAGATACCCCTCACTCCCATTTCCCTACTTGAGATTAGATCATGGTCAACTATCCCGTCCCATCCCATAATGATAGATAGATCAACACTTCTATTATATAAGGAATACAACTTCTGGTATATATGGTATGGGGTTCATATAAATATTCCCACTACCATCTAGATCTAATCTAACCCAAGATTTGGGTAGGGGTTGCTTATATATAATATCTATGGGAATATATAATCTATATGGGTCAAATGTACTTATATATAATGGGAATGGTCGACTATACTTATATTATATAAGTAATATAATGGGGTTGGTCTGGTTTGGTCTTTTTATATCTCTACTCTATAGAGATAGAGATAGAGTTTCATTGGCATTGGAATTGACACATTCTAGATTATATAATGTGGCACCCCCAAAATATAGAGATAGAGTTTCATTGGCATTGAAATTGGTACCCCCACCCCATATATAGATTATATATTTGGATTTTGTATTGCAATATAAAATGGATATGGTAGCATGACATTGATTAGAGTTTATATAGAGGGGGAGGGGTATTCACTACTGTCACCCCATATAGAGCCATATAGAGTTTAATGGGGATTATAGATTTAGATTAATGCTGAGCCCACCAAATCCTTGGCAATATGCCCATGGTGAAAAACCATCAACATGTCAAGGTCTAAATTTTAATTCATTCCCAATCCTTCCTCAGTTTGGAGACCAATGTGTTCACACCAATAGTCTGACATATATCTAGAGTTTCTCAACCCCATAAAAATAGAGGTGGCTGAGTACCCCATAGAGATGTAGGGCCTCCCTTGACTATATATATTTGTCTGATTGGCATCAATGAAGTGCATTCTATGTCTATAAAGTCCCTTAAAGGCTCTCCTACTATATCTCTATATAGGGTGCCAACTATAGAGAGTTTCCCTTGACCCCCCTCTCTCCCCATATATAAAGAGGGGGGCCTTATCTATATATATTTGTGGGGGTTAAGTTATTCCATTATTTTACCCTAAGACCTAGGCTTAGATATGTTAGCATGCCTATGAATCATGGGACCAAACTACCTTATCATGCCTATGTTGTACTGTGTTATTTGCCAACTTTGCCTATATTGTTTGAATTGACTATTACACTAGTCAAATTATGCCACTGTAAGGTAGGAATATAGTGACTTGAATTCCTATCCTAGGATTATGTAAGTATCACTTAATTCATATTGAGGTCAGCTTAGTCACCCTTTAGCCACACTTTCTCTATTTTATGATAAATCTAGTCCATGCTCTCACCATTTTATGAGTAATCTTAAGTTTGAATACTCTCACCATTTTGAGAGCTTGGACCATTTAATGTCTCATCTTTATCGATCAAGTTGAGATGCTTATAAAATTCTAAAAACAAATTAAAATTTGATTTAGAAAATATTAAACAAGGCCCATTGATCCCTTCTTTTCCTTAAGGATTCTAGGAACCCTTACCAAGTCACAAGAAAACACTTGTCAATTAGTTTCCCCATCCTTACTAGCCTTGCATCCTATGCTCTCATCATTTTTTATTTCAATTCCCATATTATTATATAACATCCATCATGTTTTTATTTTCCTCATTTTCTTTTATCCCATTCCTTGGGAGAACTACATTTGGTCTGAGGTTTTTGTTGGATATTATGTCCATAAAACAATGTAGGCAATGTCTACTTTCCTAGTGCATCTAGAGACAACTCAACTACCCCTTCCTTTTTTTATATTCTCCTCATCTTATTTATTTTTTAGATTATCTCTTATTATCTAGGGGCACATTTTTTTCTTTAATTTGTGTCATGTTATTTGTAGGGACAGATTGTCGAACCCTTTTACAACCTCTCCTTCAAAGGGAACCTATAGTTCATCTATTACCATTGAAGTCATAAGCATACAAGACCTTTTCATTATTTAAGAATACATTAATATTCTTATATATTCCAACACCTTCCCAAACATGGGAAAACTATAGACACCTAAAACTGGCCACCAATGGACTTCGACTAAACTTCAGATTGATTCCTACCAACCATTGCAAATTAAGACTAGGAATTAATGAATGCCCAAAATTTACTTGTCAATCATTATTCAAAGATAAAAATAATTTTGATGCATCCCTAATTTAGGTATCCTACTATAATAAATAAAAACCTCTCATATATTCATTTTAAATCATCCTAAGGCATCATAACATGCAATTTGGCCTATAGACCTATTAAAAGGGGCACATAGACATAAAAATCAAATCTTGAAAAGAGCTAAAAACCTATTCAAAATTAGTTAACAAGTTAAACCAAATTAAATTCCTAGTTTAATTATCTGTGTAATTAATGAAAGTATTAAAAAATAAATTCAAAAATGTAAGTATCATAGTTTTCCATGATTACCTTTTGTGAGTTGTCAAGCCTTTACAAATATCTCAAAATATCTCACCCATGCCTATTCATTGAAAATCATGATATTTTGACACCTTTTAACTCTACTAGGGTTAATTAAATCACTTAGGTTAGGTTTGAACCCATTCCATATTTAAACTACACTTTAACTCACCTTGAGTTGGGGTTAGTTCTTAAGCCTATAAATACAAGCCTTTACCTCTTCATTTGAGAGCTTGGATAGATAAAGTTATAATGTAAGTTTTGTAGCAAGATTGAAAGTAATAGTGTTATATTTCCAAAATATTGAGCTAATACACAAGAATAATCCACATCAAGTAAGCCAACCATGGTGCTAAGGAGAGGAGCAAAGAAAGCTCCATTGCCAAAGACTCTTTGAGCATAAACTGAGCAAGTCATGAACAAATCCTGTGGAGCTCTCAAGGAACATAAAGATTGTTTTTATTTACATTTTAATTGGGGTTTCAATTATATTTTATCCATTATTCTCCCCCTAAGATATAGGCTTAGAGATGTTAGCATGTTAGTGTGTTGATTTCATTATTTTTGTGAAACTAAGACTTGATATAACTTCCTCTCTATTATGTTGTGGAGCCTATTTCTAAATTACAATGTATTTTAACTACTGTGCATTTAAAATTTTATAGACACCCTTAATGGGAAATTATTTTTGGTTGACTTTGCCCATGGTTTTGGTAATCATTGTTTTTTAATATCTCTTTGTCGATGTATTATGTATAGATGGATATTTCATAGGTAATACATCATGAGAATAAGGATTTGAGAAAGAATAACATAGTTTGTGAATTTAGGTAAAAATTTAGGAGGGTTTGTAGAGTGTAACTCCAAAAAATATGTGTGCATTATAATTGTGAGAAGACTAATCTAAGAGTGGATTGTACTCTTATAGCTTGTAATAAAACCTGAGGAAGTGTTTCTTGGTGGTTGTAGCCCACATTTGTTGAACCATGTTAAATTTGGTCTTCTTGTTGTGAATTTTATTTCTATTCTTTATGCATATCCATTTATATCTATTATTATTATTATTTTATAAAAATTTTCCATATCAATTTATGATTTATTCTTAACAACTAGTATTAGAGCTTCAGGGTGTATTTGCTAGAGTGTTAATCATAGGAAGGGTTATTAGTTCAAGTGGGAGCTATGGATAATGATCATAGATCAAAGGTTGAAAAGTTAAATAGATATAAATTTGGTCTATGGAAAATGTAGATGGAAATTACCTCTATCAGAAGGACCTCCATGCTTCATTGGGAGGAAAAGTAAAGCAACAAGTGAGTATGATATATGAGGCTTGGGAGCTGCTTGATAAGAAATCACTTGGGGCCATCAAGTTATGCCTTGCATCTTTGGTCATGTTTAATATATTGCAATAGAAAACCATATAAGGTCTCATTAATGCATTAGGAAAGTTATATGAGAAACCCTTTGCTTCTAATAAAATATTTTTAATGAAAAAGTTATTTAATATGAAGATGTTCAAAAATAGTTCAGTTGCTGATCATCTGAATGAATTTAATATGTTTGTGAGTATGTTGTAATTTTTTAAAAATTGATTTTGATGATGAATTTAGGGATTTAATTATTTTTTATTCCTTACTAGAGATTTGGAATAGCCTGGTAATGGTTGTGAGCAAATCAATCTCTAATAATACCAAGTTGAAGTTTGAGGATGTCATAGGGATAATCCTTATCAAGGAAATATGACAAAAAAACTCTAGGGAGACTTCTAATTTAGGTTATGATTTGGTGGTGGAGAGTAGAGGGAGATAAAATTTTAGAGGTTACGGAAAGTGTGGAAATTCAAATGGTCCTAGAAGGTCAAAATCAAGGGCTAGGGTGGTATGATGACACTGCAAAAAAATTTGGCATGTGAAGAAGGATTGTTGGTCTCTCTATAATGCAAAATAAAATTAGGAAGACACCAAGGAGGTGAATGTGGTAATAGGTAATGTTTATTAGGATGCATTAATTCTCTCCATTGATAATATTGTTGAGTCTTGGGTTTTAAATTTAGGGGCTTCTTTTCATGCTACACCATATATGCATTATTTTATTGATTATATTCAAGGGGATTTTGGACATGTTTACCTTGGTGATGATGAGCCTTGAAACATAGTAGGAAAAATAAGTATTTAGATCAAGATGAAAAATGGTAACACTTGGCTATTGAAGGATGTTAGGCATATGCCTAAGTTGAGATAGAATTTGGTATCTGTAGGATATATATGTAGTGAAAGTTGTATGGTGACATTTATAGTAGATTCTTGGAACATGACCAAGGGTGCTCTTATGGTAATAAGAGGTAATAAGGTTGGTAACCTATATTTATCAAGTAGTACTAATTATTGTAAATTAGTTACTAAAGATGTAGATACAACTTTGTGGCACAACAGGGTTGATCACATGAGCCAAAAGGGTATGAAAATTTTCAAGGATTAGTTACTCAGATTGAAAGGGTTTGATTTAGATTTTTGTGAAGATTGTGTGTAAATAAAATAGAAAAGGTTAAATTTTCTCAAGGTTAGACCTATGAGGAAGGAGAATAAGTTAGAATCAGTTCATTCAGATGTATGGGGGCTAGTTTAGGTATCTTCTATTGGTGGGTCATGTTATTTTGTCACTTTTATTGATGATACAACTAGGAAATTTTGGGTGTATGAAATTAAGATAAAATATGATGTGTTTGTTACATTTAAAAGATGGAAATATTTGGTTTAGAATGAAATAGGTCTCAAGTTAAAATGTCTTAGGTCAGATAATCATGGGGAATATTATAGTAATGAATTTTTTGATTACTATTCAAGGAATGGAATCGTAGACAAATGATGGTTCTAGGAAATCTATAGGATAATGAAGTGTTAAAAAGGATGAACAAGACTATCATGGAGTGTGATGGGATCATGAGGTTGCATGTGGGACTGCCTCTTTAGTTTTGGGTAGAAGCAGTAAACACAGTTGTATATCTAATAAATAAAGGACCTTCATCTACTTTAGATGGAGGCATACCTGAGGAAGCTTGTTCTAGTAAGCAGGTTTATTATTTATTTTTTAGAATATTTTTATATGAAAGCTTAATTCATATTGATAAATATGATAGGACCAAGTTAGAGGCTAATTCTAAAAAATGCACCTTTATTGGTTATGGTGAGGATGATTTTGGTTTCTGTATTTGGAGTCTTAAGGACAAAGAATATTTCCATCTAGGGATGTTGTATTTAATGAAAAAGTCATGTATAAATAGTAGTTATAGGATCACAAATAGGTTTCTATAAAATACTACATAATGTTGGAGGACATTATAGATGATAAAGTGTCCAAGCAACTATTTTAGGCAACTACTCCATAATAACCCCAAACTCCTATGGTGAGAAGGTCTTCTAGGGTAAGAAGGGAACCTGAAAATTTTTCTCCATATATTAATTATTTATTAATCAATGATGATGGAGATCCAGAGTGATTTGAATAAGCAATGTAGGTAGATGTCAAGAATAAGTGGGAGAAAGAAATAGATGAGGAACATCAGTCTCTCATGGAAAATTGGACTTGGGATTTGGTAAACCCACTTGAAGATAAGAGATTATTATAGAACAAGTGGGTTTATATAATTAAAGAAGATGATGGAGGCAAGAAAAGGTACAAGGCCTGTTTGGTGGTAAAGGCATTTGCACAAAAGAATGGAATTGATTTTGATGAGGATTTTTTCCTAGTGGTAAAGATGACTTATATTAGGATTGTTCTTGGGATAGTGGTAGTGGAAGAGTTGAACTTAGAGCATCTAGATGTGAATACTACATTCCTTCATGGTGACTTGGAGGAGGACTTGTATATAGAGAAGACATAGGGATCTGAGGTCACATGAAAGAAGAACATGGTATGTAAACTAAAGAAGAGCTTGTATGGCCTGAAATAAGCTCCACAATAATGGTACATGAAATTTGATAGTTTTATGATGGAGTAGGGATATTCTAGGTGTCATTCAGACCATTGGGTATATATAATTGTTTTTGATGATGGTGATTACATTATCCTTTGTCTGTATGTGGATGACATGTTGGTTGTAGGTAATAACATGTAGGAAATAAAGGTACTCAAGGAACAACTTAGTAATTCCTTTGCTATGAAGGATTTGGGGATAGTAAAAAAAATCCTTGGTATGAGAATAACTTAGGATAGGAAGTAATGAAAGTTGAATTTATCCTAGGAAGAGTATATTAGAAAGGTCTTGGAGAGGTTTAGTATGTAGGAAGCTAAACCATTTAGGACTCCTTTGGTAGGTCATTTTAAGTTATCAAAGGAGTAGTGTCCCAAGATAGAGGAAGAGAGAATCTAGATGTCACATGTACCTTACTCATCAACTATTGGTAACTTGATGTATGCCATAGTGTGCACTAGGATAGATATTTCCCATGAAGTGGGATAAGTAAGTAGGTACATGAGTGATCCAGGTAGAAAACATTGGAAGGTAGTGAAGTGGATCCTTTGGTATTTAAGAGGGACCATGGGGATAGTTTTAAGCTATGGTGGATTGGACACCACTTTGTGTGGTTATGTATATTTAGACATGGCTAGAGATTTTGATAGCAGGAGGAGTACAATAGGATATGTATCTATTATAGGTGACATAGTAGTGAGATGGATTTCATGACTATAGAAACTTGTGGCTTTGTCAACCATAAAGGCTGAGTATGTTTATACCATAGAGGCAAGCAAATAAATGATTTGGTTACAATAGTTTCTTGAAGATTTGGGGCATAAGGAGGAAAAGAAACTATATAGTGATAGTTAGAGTGTTATACATCTAGCAAAGAACTCTACTTTCCACTCTAGCATGAAGCATATATAGTTGAGGTACCATTTCATTAGGAAAACTTTGGAAGAAGAGAAGTTGAAGATGGAAAGTATTTATACCAGTGAAAATCCTACAGATATAAAGACCAAGGTGGTCACAAGGGAGAAACTAAAGCTATGTTCAGTTTTCGTTGGCCTTCATAGATGATAGTGAAGGGGTGAGAAGCCTGCTCAAAGGAAATCAATCTCCAAGTGGGATATTGATGTGTTATGGAGCCTATTTATAAATTATAATGTATTTCAAATACTTTACATTTAAATTTTTTTGGACCCCCTTTAATGGGAAATCATTTTGGGTTGACTTTTCCCATGGTTTTGGTACCCATTATTTTATAATACTAATTTGTTGATGTATTATGTATAGATGGATATTTTATAGGTAATATATCATGAGAATAAGGGTTTGATAATGAAGAAAAAAGTGTGTGAATTTAGGTGCAAATTTAGAATGGTTTGTATAGCATAGCTCTAAATAATATTTGTGCATTGTAATTGTGAAAAGACTAATTTAAGAGTGGATTGTACTCTCATGTCTTGTAATAAATTATGAAAAAAAATTCTTGGTGAATTTATCCCAAATTAGGTGAACCATGTTAAATAGGGTCTTCTTTTTTTGCATTTTATTTATGTTTTTTATGCATATCTATTTATATCTATTATTATTGTGATTCTATGAAATTGTTCTGCATCCATTTATGATTTATTCCTAACACTCCCTACTATCAAATTCCTTGATCACATGAATTAACTACCAAAGGTAATACAATAAATCTACATAATCATATGTAATAGTGTCATAATACAAATCAACTAATGTAAATAAAGAGGGCTATCAATTGAATAACTCATGTACACAATATCTCAGTGCTATAAAATTACTAAAGGTAATCATACTATCTCACATCACTGACTATCATGTAACCAAGTTGATATCAACTAACATAGCTCATAATAATCACATTGTTGAAACATCATTCACTTAAAGTATATAACTGAAGTACTATAAATTGAAAACTATTTGAGTGATACCCATTGACCATTATCATTTGTTTCAAATACCAATACTAAAAATATTTTCCAAGTAATCATCTATAATAATTTTTTTTGCATCAACTACACTACTCATCAAGATAAATTATAAATAACTAAACTTCCTATTCCAAACTAAGATGTGGCATGATGAAGAAAATAATGTTCCATAAACCTTGACATATGGATTAACCCATTACCACATGCTACCTAGTCTATCATGTATGGTACCATATGATCATATAAGTAAAAACCATTTCCAAGACATGTAAAATAAGTGGATCATGTCCATAATCAACATTTTAGCATCTTGTATATCACCAATAGTGCAAAACATATGTTATAACAACTAGCATATACTTAAACCACTATCTGAGATATAAATAAATAATACAAATTGATCATAGGTTAAATTCATGTAAGAGGGAATGATAACCTAGTGCTACTACCTATTTCACTATGTACAAGTGCACAAATAAGTGTTCCACCAATAACATATACACTCTATAATGACATGCACAACGTTAAGGGAATACAAGACTATGAAGTGTTATAATCATGATTTCAAGACATCACTATCATAGGTATAACACTTAACATAGTGTCACCATTGTAAGAGTTCAAATTGGTCTAAGAGGGTTAAGCTCCTTATTATCAATAAACACATACCAACAAGGTATAAAAGTCAATTCTAGATACTCTACAATTGGGGGTGTACATAATACCTTCAAAGTAATGAGGATAACAACCACATTCCTCAAAAGTTTTAAGCATCAACCTAAATTTCCTTTACAACACATCTAATGTAACCCAAGATAAACTCTTAACAAACATCTCCAAACTATATTCCCAACCTTCTATCCTATTGACCACAATCATTGGATCTCACATCCAAATAGATCTAAACACCTCATAATGAGGAACATATTTAGGTGGTTAAATTCATACTCTAACATAGTCATAACTGAAAATGGTATGATTTTTGCTCCTAATTGATGCCCCAAATGTATCAAAGGCCCTCAATCTCCCCTATCTCACACACTACACTAGAGTGCCCTCACGGTCAAGTATTTATATACTTAGTTAGAACCTTGTTTCAATCCTTTAATTAAACTTCATCTACTAAAATAGATGGTTGAAAGTTCAACAAGTGTAAACATGGGTCTCTTAAGTACCAAAACCAATCCAAAAAACAAAACATCCATCATTATGTGAAGGAGTCCAATAGTCCAAGGACATATTCTGGTGTATCATCCTTACCTCCTTAATGAGGTGAAACATTTAACATGTAGACATTTTAGTTCAATATAAAATAAGTAGTACCAAATGATCATCCCTAGAGCTCTTGGTGTATAAAATGGGACATGATATCATAATGTCATGCCCAAATTTTTTCAAAATTTTTTTTTCTATTTTTTTAAAAACCTCCATTGATTAACATACATGGCTCAAGAGGAGAAAACAACAAAATGAAATGAACCTTAATAAAACTAGAACACAATCCATGACAATGGATATATTCTTGCTTATTAGAATTAGGACACATGAAAAGACAAATGTCACTCTCTACAAGATTCATAACTTGCTATTATATTCATTCAAATAGGAAGTAATATCAATTCCTAAGAAATTGATTAAGGCTCAAATTCATTACCATGCTCTTTAACTAAATCTTATATTATATTGAATCATATTACTCCTTCCATGGTTATGCTATTCATTGAAAAGACACTAACCCAAAACTAATCAAGAAATGGTATTATTTTATTTTTCATAATCAAGCTAAATAATTTCCTAAAGGATAGTGAACCTTTGTCACTAAAGATAATAGCTCACCAATGTTCCAATCGATAGAAAGAAGTGGACTCTGGTTAAAGAAGTTAGCCTATTATTTATTTATTTATCTATCTATTTATTTTCTCTAAGTATACAAGAATTAACTATTATAAACTTGAAAAATAAACTTATAAGTTATCATTTATGATAAAAATAACAATATGAAGAGTGGGGTCTACATGCAAGATACAAATAACCTACCCCGGTAATTAACCAAATGATGAATAATATTCCAATTCACTTCCAGATGAACTATAAGATAAAATTAATTTAAGCTCATTTAAAATATTTCATCATTTAAGAGGTATCTTATTAGTAGTTTGGTAAATCAAACATGATTAAACTATTTAGATAAACTAGAGTTCTTACGATAAAAGGATATTGATTCAAATAGTTGAGAACCTAATTATCATAGGTAAACCTAGTGGGCATATATTAAAAATTTAGTATTTCATCTAAAAGGAAAAAAATTAATTTACACTAAAACTCATGATCTAACATGAATGTCTATTTAAAATTTATTTGAGACTATTTAACTTGGTTAAACATGGAAAATACTTCTCATGCAGAAATATAGTAATAATGTTTTTTTCATCACACAACTTTCCACCTATAAGGTAGTAACTTAAGAATGATATCAATATTTAAACTTATAACTACCCATATCTTTATTTTATAATTTAATATTAAGTATTACAACAAATTACATAAGTATTCAAAGAAATATTTGGTAATAACTCCTCACCAAGGTTCATTATAGAACATTTTTGTTTCAAAAGTAACCAAATAAGAGACTTTATTATGGGAGAAGAGGGACAAGGATGATCCATAGCTAACCATTGCTTCTAATTATGAATGATTATCATGTAAAAGTTTAGTTGTTTATTTATGTTTGTATTAGTGAATAATCTCATTGTATCACCCTAATAATACTCGTCCACTGATGCCAAATATACAAACCATGTTATGAGAGGTTAGATAAAGTATATTGAAAAGGGGAAAAATTAATAGTCAAAAGGAGTGATAGTCATGCCAAGAACATTTATCATCTTCCAAAAGAAATCATTCAATTTAAAAATGAATCTAGGTATACATTAATAAGATAGGATCATACTTTTATTTAGGCAAGTAAGGTCTCAATGGGTTACCTAATTTTTTTTCTCCAATTTCCTAAATTTATTGACAACCCATAAAATTGCTTATACATAATTAGTGTAATCTTCCACTAAAACATGGAATAAATTGACTATTTCCCAACTACCCACTTCGTAATAGGAAGATTAAAAACTAAAATAATCAATCCAAAAAGGTGCATGGACCACTAAGATAATAATCATCAAATCCAAAGCTGAAGGGATATAAATGAACAACTCATCCATTGGTTTACAACACAAACCTTTAATATTGCTTGCACGAGATGGTTTATATTACAATTGTAAAATTATCCATTAATAATGAATTTGACTACTTTGATCAACTATAAGTTACATGTTTCATGTGTGATTAATTTTCTTATATCATATTTTATTTTTTCATTGAACTAGTTTGAATGCTTCTAACCAAGCCACCTACGAATTATTATACTAATGATAACTATAACCACAAGATTAGGAAATTCACATAAGGTCAATTGTTTTAAGACAAATTTAAAGACTAAAGGTACACCTCATTAATTATTGATTTGAGAAATTATATTTTTAGGTGATGAATTATAAATCTAGTGCAACTTAAATTACCATTGGTAACAATTTTAGGGTAAACTTTTTCAAGAACATATATGTATATGAGAAAGAACAAATAATTTATTTATTTATTTTACTCCATTAAAAAATCATTCAAATAAGTATATTTCTATATCAAAATAATACTTTATGGGATGTTTAGAATTAGAGAATAAAATATAAATATATCTCTTTTATCTACAATAGTCACAAGTAAAACTCTACTATTTTTATCTCTAAATGACCAAACTTCTAGTCAAATATTGCACTAAAATAACAACAGTGAAACATGGTCATCATTATGCTGAGAAATAATAACCTATTACATCTCATTTTATTATTCAAACATTAAATTAATTAAAAATAATTAATTATACAACTACTACTCCACATTTTGGCCACTATAACCACCATAAAAGAAATAGAAAGAAAACCAAGGGGAAATAGAAACTAGATACATGAGACATGAATTACATGTGAGTTATATATAAAGACAAGAAAATTCATGTATCACATCAATCTTGTAATAATATGACTTAGCAAGAAACTTAATTAAAAAGGAACTCTACTTAATCTGACCTTACCAATAATTGGTAAGGTCAGATTAAGTAGAGTTCCTTTTTAATTAAGTTTCTTGCTAAGTCATATTATTACAAGATTGATGTGATACATAAATTTTCTTGTCTTTATATAGAACTCACATGTAATTCATGTCTCATGTATCTAGTTTCTATTTCCCCATATGTGTGTGTGTGTGTGTGTGTGTGTGTGTGTGTGTGTGTGTGTGTGTGTGTAAATATATGTAGACGTGCACACACACACACACACACACACACACACAAACACACACACACACACACACACACACACACACACACAGATAGACACATATATACATATACATATACATATATATATATATATATATATATATATATATATATATATATATATATATATATATATATATATATATATATATATATATATATATATATATATATATATATATATATATATATATATATATATAAACACACACACATATGTAATAATATTCAACATTTAAAAGTTATAGTCTTAATTTTGGTGCCATGACCTAGGCTCACTAGCACTTTCTTATGAGAGACAAACACCTTTATAAATAATTGGAAAATATTAAGATTTAATTTTGTCATGTTGCTCAGTGAATGAGAAGTTACAACTGGTAATTGGGCCTCTAACCCAACTTTGCACCATGGCTAACCTCCAATAAAAGAAACCATGGATTATAATATTTTAATCGACATCTAACATTTTAAAGTTTTTTAAAAATATTTCAATCAACTATGTGTAAAAAAAAAAACTACAACTATCTACCTTCAACATTTATACCTTTAAGATAAAGACATGCTAAAACTATTTTCAAATACTTCTGCCACTCTACTACCTATGCCAATTTACCACACCCCAAAAGAATGCATATTTATGATAGCATAAAAACCTACTACACCAAGGTGCCACCACCATATATGTCCATACCATGAAAAAAGAAAAGAAAAGAGATGAATGTACAATTCTTATTATTGCCCATCTAAAGTGTTGTACATCATAGGTATAGCTGGATATCTGTAGGGTGTCTCATAATATAAATATAATACTCTTAATAGTTGTTTATATATGCCAACATCATTCAAATTACTAGAAGTATGATCAAAAAAATAAAAAACCCACTTTAAGGGGCATCCATGTGGATAAAATATTGAACATATCTCATACTACACTCAAGAAGATTGTTAGGTGACCCCTTATCCAACGGAAGCACAATTGATTACTTATTTATAAGCAATTAAACATGGAATTATACCAGAATGATAAATTAACTAGAAACATGAGACAACAAAGAATTTGAGAGACAATACACACTCTTGTATTAGATATTACTAGAAGAAAATACAATAAGGAAGATGCCACTTCTTCCTCCACCTCAATGGCTTGCCACACCTCAAGACCTTCTTCTATCTCTCTCTTTCTCAACACAACAACTCTATAGCCTGAGTTATTACCCCTCCTTGAATGCTTCAGCTGATCTCCTTGACCTTACACTTGTAGATCTCCTTGACCTTGCTTGCTTCAATGTTTTACTTGCCTTCTTGATAATTACAATACATGCCTCATGGGTCTTTAAATAGAATCCCATGGTTACAAAAATAGAAATCTAACTACAATAATTAGACACGTAGCTCATGACTTAAATTAGCCCCTTAACATGCAAACACTCAGTTCAACTAACTAACTATTCGTCAACAACAGTTCTAGACCGCACAGGCGACCGACACCGGTCCCTGCTTGACTGGTGCTGTCAACGTCGATTGACTCTCTACCATCACTGGTTTCCTTCTCCACTATTTGTGACCAACGTCGGCCATGCTATCAATGCCGATTCTTCTGGTTCTTCAGTATCCTCTTCTTTGTGTCTACAAACAGTTGAAGCTTTTAGCTCCACACCCTAACAATCTCCCACTTGGAGATAAACAGCTGCTACTGTACCTGTACCTGTACACCATCTATTTTGTTCCTTAGGCTCTGTATCCCTCTTCAAAGTCACTCTTGAAGACCAACCACCACGCAAACCTGTGATGCTATACCTGTCACTTATGCCACAAGAATTTTGCTGCTCCCAAATTCTTCATGACATACTTCAGAAAACTCCCTGTATATGAAACCCTACAAAAAGTAACACAATATAGTAACAGGATAATGTAGCTAATATTATCCAACCTGGTAAAGATAAAAAACAATGGTCAAACCTCCATTGTCTGCAGCCTAATCAAGACCATATACCATAGCCTTCTGTCTCACGTGTCCACTCTCTTCTCTAAAATGGGAATCCATCCCTCTATCCAGTGCTTTCTTCCCGCTGACAACTCTACCAACAAATACCTATTTGGCTCTTTTCCAAGGACTCACACTCCTCATCCATGTCAAGCTTCCACTATTTCTAGATTCTACCTGCATTGCTTCTTTTGTCTTCTTAGTTCATGACTATCAATAAGCAATATAAAGAAGGTGAACAACGAATATGAGGTTCACATACCTTTTTTGACCTCTATATGGGTGTTTGAGACTCCTTGACAACTAATTGTCCACCTATCATCCGTTCCAGTGACTGATCTCGGCCATCTCCCAGTTTGCTCCCGACCGATGTCGGTTCCCTGCACTGACCCTGACTGCCGACGTCGTTACCCCTGGCCGATGCCGGTGTCCCCCACACCAACGTCGGTCTTGATGACCGATGTCAGACTTCTCCTGCCTGACCTACCAACCCTGCTGGTCTACACATGACCGATGTCAGTGTCTGACTGACCGACGCCAGTTTCAAGTGACCGACATCGGTGTCTGTGTGTTCTTGTGAGTGATGAATTCTTCATCTGCGAGCTCATCTTGGATCAGATCTCTGTCCATACTACCCTGCTCAGATTTATTCAGTGCCTGTAACTGTTCTCTGGCCTTCATCTCCTCCAAAAACACCAAGACTTCCCTGTTCTTGTCAAAAGCATCAAATTTCCTTTTCCTGCAATGAACTCTATCTATGCTTTCTGAATTTGAACACATACCTTTTGAATCAAGAACTTCCATTCCCTTCCTATTCATGTGACTAGCCTATTAGACCACATCTTTGAATCTACACCAGAAGTATAATCAGTAATACAAGTAGATAGATAAAGAGTACCTACTTTCTTACCTCTTACTAAAACAAGTGCTCCCTTGGTAACCTTTCAAGAGTCCACTGTGAGGGTTATTGTGCATCCCTCATCACCCAACCTTCCTACAAAAATCAAACTCTGCTTCAGAATTGGAACGTGCATGACCTCCTTCAACACCCATGTGTTGTCAATCTACAATCTCAGTTGCACTTTCCCTTTGCCAACTATCTGACAAGGCGTACCATCCCCTAAATATAGCACTCCAAAGTCTCCCTATTCATACTCATGAAACAAATCTCTGTTTGGGGATGCATGAAAAGATGAACCAGAATCTAAAATCCATGATCCTACCTGACTATCCAAAGAAAGTATGAGAGCATCCTGTACCATGATATTTTCATCTTTTGCTTCTTCTTTACCTTCAGGTTGATTCTCTTTATCTCGCAACCAACACTCCTTTGTATGTCCTTTCTTTCCACAAAACTAGTAGGTAATACCTTTGGACTCGGATCTCCTTCCAGACCTTGATTTCCCTTGCTCAATCTTCTCCCTTTGCCTTCCCCTACTTTCTGCACTTAGAGCATTCCCTAATGATTCACCTATGCTTCTCTTGCATATTTCCTCATTCAAGATCACACTCACAACATCATCAACTTTTAAGATTTTAGAAGCAGATGCAAAATTACTTACTACCATAACCAAACTGTCCCAACTTTCAGGGAAAGAACATAAAATCAAGAGAGCCTTTACCTCATCATCAAAAACAATATTTACTGAAGCTAATTGGTTTACCAAACCATGGAAGTCACTAAGATGAGTATGTACCGATCCACCTTCCTGCATTTGCAAAGTAAATAGCTGCTTCATAAGATATACCTTATTAGAAGCCGAGGGATTTTCGTATAAATTCACCAAGGACTTTATCAACTCTTCCGTTGTCTTGCACTGTGATAAGCTGGAAATCATAGATGATGCAAGGCTCAACCTTATGGAATTGAGAGCCTTCCGATCAAGAACGTTCCATTCTTCATCCTTCATATCTGTGGGCTTGCATGCAACCCCACCCAATGGTAAGTACAGATCCTTTTGATATAGATAATCCTCAATCTGCATCCTCCAGTGATGATAATTCTTGCCGTTAAACTTCTCCATTCATAGCTTACTTTATTTTGCCATTGCTGAACTCCCACTCAATCAGAAAACCCTGTGAATGACCTGTAATCAAAAACAATAACCTGCTTCTTGCAAATTGTAGCTCTGATACCAACTGTTAGGTGACCCCTTATCCAACAGAAGCATAATTGATTACTTATTTATAAGCAATTAAACACGGAATTATACCAGAATGATAAAGTAACTAGAAACATGAGACAACAAAGAATTTGAGAGACAATACACACTCTTGTATTAGATATTACTAGAAGAAAATACAATAAGGAAGATGCCACTTCTTCCTCCACCTCAAAGGCTTGCCACACCTCAAGACCTTCTTCCCTCTCTCTCTTGCTCAACACAATAACTCTATAGCCTGAGTTATTACCCCTCCTTGAATGCTTTAGCTGATCTCCTTGACCTTACACCTGTAGATCTCCTTGGCCTTGCTTGCTTCAATGTTTTACTTGCCTTCTTGATAATTACAATACATGCCTCATGGGTCTTTAAATATAATCCCATGGTTACAAAAATAGAAATCTAACTACAATAATTAGACATGCAGATCATGACAATTCAACTAACTAATTGTTTGTCAACAGCAGTTCTGGACCGCACAGGCGACTGACGCCGGTCCCTGCATGACTGGTGCTGCCGACATTGGCTGACTCTCTGCTGTCACCAGTTTCCTTCTCCACTGTCTATGACCGACGTTGGTCATGCTACCGACGCTGGTTCTTCTTGTTCTTCAACATCCTCTTCTTTGTGTCTGTAAACAGTTGAAGCTTTTAGCTCCACACCCTAACAAAGATTTCATGAAATAAAACAATATCAATGTTTGGCTTACCAAATCACTTGATCAAGCATGAAAAAGCCCTAGGGTTAGATTTATTACAGTTGTTGACAAAAAGTTTGGTGATTTAGTGTATCAAGACTAAAACCAACAATAATATTATACAATAGATAATTCATATAAGATATTTGAATTACTTAGCTAAAAAGGATGAAAATAAGGATAGTTCCCAGCTAAAATAGATAATAGAAGCCATAAAAATACCACAATTTACATACAATAAATTTCATTCCTCTATTGGCTTAATTAGAATAATTACCACACACTAAATTAGATTGACATTAGAATAACAAAATAAAATATAGTTTAAATTCTTGCCTAGATTTATTAAGACAACTCCACCTTCATGCTTTGTATATTGATGAATTCTTCCTCCTACTACTCATCTCCCATAAGGTGTCTTCCTTCTTCATCCTCACCTACTTTATAATGAATCCTAAAAATAAAAAATGTCCATCTACCATAATTAACTCAATTCAAATCTCAAGTACCACATTTAAAAATATGCACTACACTCCCTATTAGGAATGGGCGATCTTGCCCCCTCATTGAATGTCAAGATGAAAAGGTATGGGCACAATGTGAACCTATCTATGTCCCCTAATAGTATCACTTAATAGCATTAAATCATTCTAATTATTTTCAAAACATTAATTCATATTACCAACATGACCAAATGTCTTACTACATTTGATCTTATATCTAATAATAATAATAATAATAATAATAATAATAATAATAATAATAATAATAATAATAATAATAATATGTATTTTATTTTAGCTTCAAAAGAGTTCCAAGCTAAATACCAAGTAAGATTATTATTCACAATTACTCTCACCATTTATAGAATCCAAAAATGGTTTGTTAATGACATTGATCAATGAAACAAATGTTGAAAATAAGTACAATATATGCAAACAATGTATTTCATAAAAAATCATGTCAAGATCAATAAGAACACTAGTCTCAATGTATGAGGTATTATAAGATTGGTAACCACTATCTTTTTACCTGGAAATCCACTTTACTATGGATGGAATCTTAATGACATATAGAAAAAAAGAGAACTCAACTATGGGGTTGAGATTAGAATTATCAATTAGTCTCTAGTTTCCCTTATTTATATAGATATAAATTAAGATTTTTGACTCTATTATTGGGATTCTTAGATGCTTAATTGGGATTATCAACTTTGGGATTGGGATTTGGGGGTCAATCCACCCCACCATCATAAACCCTAAATCAAATAGTCCACCAATTCAATCATGAAGGAAATTTGGGCTAATTTTATCCCTTTCAACCTAATTATAACCATAGAATGTGATCTGAGTCTCAATCAACCCTAATTTTATCACAAATATAGTCATAGAAAAATTGGGGGTAATCTAAACCCATTGAACCTAACTATGAGTATATGGTGTTACTTGGGGCTAATTGAACCTAATTTCAACTATATAGATGTTATTTAGACATCAATAAAGAGGAAATTGAATCAAATAGTATTCTAATGATAGTTATATTATATATAATTATGTAAATATAACATTAAATATCATATTTACATAGTTATATAGTATATAACTATGTAAATACAACATCGAATGTCATATTTACATAGTTATATAGTATATAACTATGTAAATACAATGCATATGCACTATATTAACATAGGTATACAATATATAATTACGTAAATATAATATGTACATGATATGTTCATAATATATTAAAAAAATCTTATTATAATGACTTTTTTTAACCTTGATCAATAATTTTGTCCCCACTTACATTCTCTACATCATTTTGAGACCTACAAGTTAAGGAAAAAAGTTATCAAGTTATTTTTTGGATATGACCTTCAAAAGATATAAAGTTTTTCTAGTCATGGGTGGCAAATATCCATCAATCAACTTGTTATAACTCAAGATATTGTACATTATTATTAAATTTACCTTGCCAAAACTAAGCTCACACATGAAATTGAAGATAGAAAAGGGGAAGGTTTGTTATATTCATAAGGGAATGAAAGTTTTTAAAGGACACATTTAATTAAGGATTTAATCCTCTTTTTTAAAATATACTTGAGCTAGACATAATTATTCATCTACATGTTTTTTTTTATTATAGAAATCATACATATACATCATCTCTAATGTTTTTTGGAAAAACATGAATGCATTACAATGTAAAGAAATGGGTGAAAATCAATCCATAATGCCAATATCCTTTCATCTTCAAAAAACATAAATACATCTTCAAAGTCCATCATTATATTCCATTTCACCACATTTTTTGAGTCATTTTTTCAAACATTTCACATGAATTTAGTATCCTCCACTAAATGCAATGATTACATGATATGAAAATCAAGTATATAGAAAGATGACAAATACTATTATAACATGGAATTTATGTCTATGTTATTATTTTTCTTCTTGTAATATGCCAATTATATCAAAATTAATAGTACATATGACATGGTGATTCTAAAATAGACATGCATGTTAAAACAATAGAAGTCATGTGGAAATTCAGCCCCAATAGAGAAATCAATGTAATTGAAAAATACATTGAAAATTTGATGTGTACATGTACGTAAAAAAATTAACATCAAATATAATAGAATTTTCTATCCAATAATTTTTACATCCATTTCCACATTTAAACATCTAAATCTATCAATTTTGATATCCATATAGTAATGTGAGCCAAATTATACATCAAAAGATGATCACCAGAAAATGTGAACACATATATATGTATGTATGTATCTAAAAAATCCATAAAGGTTCATACAAAAGAAGAACATAATAGAATGTTGAGTGAATTCCATATATGCATATAATGTAAAAAACATGCTCATTACCATATAGGTATAAAAAAAATTACATCATCTAAGAACATAATATAATTTTGGGTGAATGCCTTATCAGCATACAATGCCAAAAAATGTGTACATTACCATATAAGCATACAAAAATGTACACCATCTAAGACATCTTATTCATAAAAAAACCTCCCTCTCTTTTCCTTCCTTAAATAAAACTCTCCCTAGGATGCCCTAATCATAGATGGAGATCCCTCATATGCCTTGGATTCATCCAAGGTTAGACTTTGAGTCCTTTTATGGTCATACCTCACTTGTAGCTAAATTTGTTCATATACAAATATTATTAGAAACTTTACATACTAGACATACAACCAAGTTAAGAAATTAATTTTAAACTAATAATAATTTTTTTAAAAATAACTTAGAACAATATAATGGTCATTCTTAATTTATATTTGACACCAAATAGGGTTAGTGACAGGTCAAGGTACATGCACAAAATGTGAAAGGGGAAACCAACATGAGAAGATACCCTAGTAATCATATGAATGGGTCTATTATATATCATCAAACAACCTTGCATACATAATACATTCACATAAGTTATATTTTCCCAAGTACATAGTAAAATATTAAAGAAATCTAAATTTACAAATATAAATTACTAGCTAACATACCATAGTGAGTGGGTATGCAGATAGAAATTTAGCAATAATGCCTATATCTATTTCAGCTCATAGAGATGTAGGAGTCTCCATTGTGGTCATACAATGAACAAATAATATATTTTTGTTAGTTGAGCATAGATATATGTAAACAAATACATGTATATGAAGTATATTGATAATGAAAAATACCTCTGTATATGTAAACATCAGCTGAGTAACATCAATGGATATAATATTAGATGACCCATAGACTAGATCCTCCTACAACATAAAAAATACATATATATTATTGAATTTATATGTAAATTAATTATTAAACTTTAAATATAAATATAACTAAAATTTAACAAGTCAAATTATAAGATACATATTTGTAGTCAACATGTGCACACCAAATATACGTTCCAAAAACTCATCACTCAAAACTATAACATCTAGGCCCTTAGAACCACCACCACCATCATATAAATGTTTAGTTAATATAACACCATAACATATGCAATGGTGAGGTAGGTAATGCACACTAGGTGGAGTATATCCATGTTCACCCTCTCTAACAATAGTCTCAAAATGAGTGTGTCAGTAAGTACACAAAGTGCATACAAAGTAGAAATCTTGATGACCTAGTTCACTATAAAGGGGATCTTAAGATGAACTAAATTTTGGGTAAGGAATATTATTGGCTAGTTAGGCACACAATGTGCACCTAATCTATCCTATGTAGAGCCTTTCCCTCAGCCCTAAAAACTTGAGTAGTTAAAATAGTTAGGAATCTCATTGAGGATAAACTTGCCATAAAGTTTCCTCAAATAATATAATGAAAACTCATGGTTGGTACAAGGTGGGTCATCAAAAACCATCCACCATTGGTCCCAAAAATTGTCTCTAATCAAATTATTTGACATTAGTGGAATGATAATCATTTTGTGATAAATTAAAAGGTGAATTGGTTGATGGATCAATGAATAAGGAAAAATTAGGTCTTTTGATATATATTTATCCTTCATCTTATGTGCTGATAGTTTGTTAGCATAGTAAGCCCTACATCTATACATATATGATGACAATCAATCATTTTTACTCATTATTGAGTCAACTTGAACTAATAATAACTCTAGGGTATTATCCAATAGGTACATTGGGTATTGGTCGAAGTGGTGTCCCTAATTCTCTTAATTGTTTATTCAATTCATATTTTATTCTTGACTATGTGTGTAAACAAATCCTTCTAACTACCAGGGTGTTATTATGGAATTTTATTAGGGCTAGGAGGGTTAGGTATAGGGTTATGCTATTATTGTATTACACTTGAAAATTTTATTCAAAAAAATGGTTTTAATAATAAAATAATGCAAATAATTATTTTTTCTAAAATCTAGTGTTAATAGGTTTGGTTTTTTCTTGATTACCTCCCCTCCATATCAACATTGTCAATTTATTGAGGTAATGATAAATGCTAGTGTGTTTTATCCTCCTACAAGCATAATGTGAAAGTGGTCTTGCATAGAGATGATATGACAAAGAAAAATGAAAATGAAATAAGCTTGGCTATGAGCTTGGGTTTTCTATTTTTTTATTCTAGTCATTATAACACGTACATGTTATTTATAGTATACATAGCATATACATTTTATGTATAGTTTGATTAACATGTACACATTATGGATCAATTATTTTTGATCCTTAATTTAAATAGTGTGTACATATTATTGATATAATTTGTATGGGTTATGCAATACCACATATGCATTATGATAAAACATCCATAAAATTATACCCCAAATCTATTCACTTACCCCATAAATCTTTATTTTGAGATGAGTGATTCATAGGCATCATCTTCATATCAAAATGGGGAATACAATGGGATTTTCTTAAATATTCAGGCCATGATAAACAAACTGAATATATTAGGGGTTAAATTATATGATTCATTTGGGATAGATTGAGAGGATTGGGTCAGAATATGTGATTCAAATGTGACAAATTGAGCACATTAGATCATATTATGTGGTTCTATGGGTTAGATTGAGAATATTGAACATATGTGAGACATATAGAGGAATTATATAGTATTATAAGGAAAATTTTAGGCACTATATGATATTATGACAAATAGATGATGGAATTATATGTAACTTTGAGGCACATGTGGATAAGATTTGGGGCATGAATGTAGTTCATAGAAACCCTTTTCTATTTATTTTATTGTGGATTGATTGCACTATGTAATCACTTTGGCTTTATAACCTATATATATATATATATATATAAAGATCTTGTTACATAAGAACATGTTTTGGGGTTAAAATTTTGATGAAATAACATCCAAAGTGAAAAGTAATCTTTCATAATAATGGATAATAAATTATATTTTTAAATAAAGGGAGTGAAGCACAACACATAAATGTTTTGTGAAAGGAAGCTAATGAGTAGGGATGAAGGATGGAATTGTTGTGAAAAGGTTGGATAGGCAAGTCACATAAAGATTTTTTTTTGGTTCATGCAATGAATGAAATTGTGAAACAAATTCAAGCAGAGGTAAAACACAAAGGAATATATTTGGGCATGCACAAAGGACATGACCGGGTGTGAAAATAACACTCTTTAAAGGGTCATGCAAATTATTAACATGTGAAAATTTTAGTGCAAGGTATATTTTTGTAGGTTTAATTGTGAAGCTAAGTTGACCTACAATAGTCTTGTGTAGACATAAGACTAATTACTTGATGTAAAAAATAGTGTAGAAGGTAAGAGTTGACAAAATAAATGCATGAAAACTCATATTGATATGTAGTTGAGATTTAGGTAGTGTAATATATATATATATATATATATATATATATATATTTAAAATTTGATGCATAAAATGTAATATAACATTAAATAAGTTTAAAAACCATGCATGGAAATTAAACAAAGGGACCTGAAGACATGTGACAATCAAGGAAAAAATTGGATGGATTGAACGAATAGTCTTAGAGCCTATATAAGGACATGAAAGGGGTATTTTTTAAATAAGATCTTGGCATAAACTCTACTCAATTATATAGGGAAGAAATATCTCAAGATAAAGTGGGAGTGTAGCCTTAACATTAAGTGTGGGAGATCCAAGCAACTCCATAGTTATAATAAAAATCTATTAGTTTGAGTTTGATCTAAGAATATCCTATAGGTCATGCATTAGAGTCTTATGTAATATTATTTTTTACATTATTATAAAATCCAAATTTATGTTTTCAGCTATATATTGTGAGTGTTAGGTTGTATGGTTAAGTCTTCCATTTATTGGGACCCATGGTTGTGACTACATTAGTTTGGAATCAGAGTAGGTGAAACCCTATAATTAGTGAAATATGAGTGATGAGGAAGAGTTGTTAGAGCACTAAATGTGAGGAATCTAGATAAATGTTGTTCTTCACTATGGGAAATGTGGGTAGAGATTATATAAGTGAGAGGATAAAATATATAACTTGCATAAAATAAGATTCCACTTGAGAGAGTTACTAGTAGAGGTGAAGTTAAAACCAATGTGGATGGAAGACTCGATGAAGTCTTAGACATGTTGTGTGTTGTAAAAACATGCTTATGTGCCATGAAGAGGATATAAGGTATATGCTCATGAAAATATATGATATGAGCAATGTTGAAGATGAAAACTATGTATAAGGAGTTAGATAAGATGAAGATGAGGAGGAACAAATGGATATAGGCGAGAGTAGATTGTTAAAGAAAATATCACAAATTGGGTGAGGCACAAAGGTGGATGTGTTATGTTTTTTAGGATATTTGAACATGAAGGAGATCATTGATTTTATTATGTAGATGGAATAATATTTTTAAAATGATGTTATTAGCGACTTGAATATCATTAAGGTGTGGTAAACCAAGTTGAAAGGTCACACACCACTATGGTGGCATGAAGTGAAAAATAAAATATGAATAAGAGGCAAGGGAAATAAAACCCAATGGGATCAAATGGTGCAAAGATGAAGGGTAAGATTTTTTCTAAATATTATTAGATGGAGTTGTTTAAAATTTTATATAACTTAAGTCATAAGTTATTATGCAACAAAGAATAAATGGAAGAGTTATATAAGATCAAAATTAAATTAGGTCATAGTGAATTCAATTAGGATAAGGTCACAAGGTACTTTAATGGGTTACAAATATCCATTCAAGAGGAGTTAATCATGAATCAGATAAAAATGGTAGAGGAAATTTATCATTTTATCTAAAGATGGAGAAGTTATTACATAGCCAATAAATAAATGTATGAGGAAGAGGAATATTTATGCATGAAGGATACAATACTACATGATTTGAATTACATGCATAAGAATAAACACAATAAGAAAATGATGTTACATGAATTAAATAACATGCATAAAAATAAGAGGGAGTGCATAAATTTGAAAACTAGAATGCATGAGAAAAAACATCTTACCCATCCAAAGGGAAAAGAAGAGGAAGAAGATTCTTGGGAGCATGATTTTGATGTAGAAAAACTAGACGTTAGGGGTATGAGTGTATGTAAGCACAAATGAATGGAAAAGTTGGAGGATAGATGCTGGAGTATGCCTCACACATGAAGACATGGAGTTAGTTGGCTCAGTAAGACATTCCAAAGAGATAGAGTGAAATAAAGTAGTGATTATGAAGAGGGTATTGATGAAGCCACTGAAAGTGAAGAAGAATTTGACAAATAGTAAAAGTCTTTTCCACATAGTGTGTATGTTGGGAGGAAAATATTATAATGTGATAATGGATAGTGGTAGAAAAGTTAATATGGTTTCATGTAATATGGTGGATAAATAAGGTTTGAAGAAGGTGGCACACCCAAACCCATACAAAATATCATGGATGTTTAAGGGCCATTAAGTATAGTGAGAAAGCAATGCATTATGTATTTCCACAGAGGCATATTCAAAGATGATTTATAGTGTGATGTAATGTTAATGAACATATGTCATGTCTTCTTGGGAAGGATTTGGCTATATGAAGAGAAGGCTATGCATGATGGAAGATAAAACACCTATCACTTGTAAATGATGGCATGAAGTTCACCCTAAGTCTATTAAGGGTTAAGTAAGAAGAAAACTGCAACACTATTTAATTACACATGTTTATGATGTTAGGAAAGGAATTACTAGGAGAGGTTGAAAAAACAAGGTATTTTTTTATTATACAAAAATTATCGCAAGAAGAGAGCACAAACATAAACAAAGAAATGTAAAAAGAGATACCATGCAAAGTGAAGGTAGTACTAGAGGAGTTCATAGTTATTATTTATAATAAACTAACAAAAGGATTACCACAAAAATAAGTATAAAAATTAATACATATCTAATTATAGGATTTTTTTTTAAAAATAAATATGTGTATCAGATGATTCCACAAGAGAATGAGAAGGTACAAAATAAATGACACAAATTTTTAAATAGAGGACTGATTAGATAAACTTTAAACTTGTGTACATTACTTATAGTATTAACATATAATAAAGGAGGATAATAAAACATGTGCATCAATTCAAGAGCTATAAAAAATATATATCAAGTAAATATTCCCATTTACACACATGTAAGACTCCATGGATTACCTAAGTGGGGAAAGGTACTTCTCCAAAGTTAATCTAAAGAGTGTATATCATCATATCAGGATCAAGAAAGGAGATGAATAGAAGATATCCTTAAAGATGAAATAAGGATTATATGAATGTAAATTAATTCCATTTGTGTTGAAAACAATCCAATCACATTCATGTAGCTAATGAACAAAGTTTTAAATATATTCATAGAAAAGTATGCCATTATATATTTATATGAAATTATGGTGTAAATCAATATGAAGGAGGAACACTTGGTGCATAAGTGGAATGTGTTACAAATGTTTCACAATGATAAGATATTGATAAATATAAATAAGTGTAGATTTATGAGGATGTAGTTAATATGATTTGGCTTTGTAATATCCCAATATGGATTACAAATGGATTTAGAGAAACTATGAGTGATAGTGGAGTGGCCATCATTGAGGGGAAAATTTGAGGTGTGAAGTTTTCATGAGATTAAAATATTTTATAGTAAGTTAATTAGGAACTTAAATGAGATTTGTGTAATGATCATATAGGTGTTGATATGAGATCTTAAGGAATTTTCATGGAAAAAATAAGTTGAGCATAGTTTATAAGAAGTGAATAATGTTACTTAACAATAGGTGTTGGTGCTACCATATTTTAAAAAGGTATTATAAATGGAATGAAATGTGAAGTATGTATTGATTGGATTGATTTTGATATAATAAGGGAGACCCATTGCATACTTTAGTGATAAGTTTAGTGATGTGAAGAATGAATAGTGGGTTTATGACTAGGATTTTTATGCTATTTGTAGACACTATTTTTGGATTATATATCACCTTAGTCTTGTACACTTGTAAAATACATATCATGGATGTAAATTCATATTCTATACCCTTCCTACTACCGAAAGGCTCACATACACTTTATTTCTATGCTAAATTGCTTATCTTTTAGTCCAACAAATGTTATTCTGATGACTAAAACCTTTTACCATGCTCAAAGTGTTATAAACCTAATTAGCATATATCTCTAAAAGTTATGAAACTATGCTTATTTTACATTTTCTTGAACACTTACATCTTGGTTATATTCATACATTGATGGAAGTGTCATATACCAATGCAAGTGTATAGTGCCCTAAAGTCATCTAATTTATAAATGAAACATATTCCTATGGTTGACAAAAGTGTTTTTAGGTAAGATATTTTTCAAAGGGATGAGTGTGTGTGTGTGTGTGTGTGTGTGTGTGTGTGTGTGTGTGTGTGTGTGTGTGTGTGTGTGTGTGTGTGTGTGTGTGTGTGTGTGTGTGTGTGTGTGTGTGTGTGTGTGTGCGCGCGCGCGCGCGTGTGCGTGCGTGTGTGTGTAAAAGGTTAATCCTCATTCATTTTCACCTAACAAATTCTTACCTCTCACAAGACAACTTAGAAAATACATTCAATCAAGCACTCAAGTGAGTAAATATTCCTTATTTTATCATGTTTCAATATCAATCATATGGATAACACATATATAGATCTAAAGTATTGAAGGAGCTTTGACAAGTTACAAGTTAGGTCACTATATATACTTGGTTATCACACATTGCATGATACACACAAAAGACAACACATAGGAGAAAACTACATAAGTATGAGGTCCTCTTTAGAATATCATTTATGTAGGTAGTGCTCATTGAAAAAAGGGTCTTTGGGGTAGCTGACACCATGTTCCCACTAACCCATTTTACCACAACCACTATGAAGATGAGGAACTAAGGTTTTATCATTTGACAAGGAGTGATATTCCACAACTTAGTTATTAATGCACCAGAGTGAAGGTGACATGAAACCTAGAAGAATCTAAGTGGTTGCATCCAATTTCAATAAATATTCTATACTAGACACCTCCATCCAAGTCAGAAAAAAGTACTAATGTAACCATCCAAGGTTGATAAAAATGTATGTAGATACAAATATATAGTTTATAAAATTAGGTGACTGATCTAGAATTCAAATATAATCTACTTTATTCATATTATATATCCAAATTTGTATTAACATTAGAACCAACTTATTATATTGATTTCATTAATACCATGAAATGTGATTGCATTAATTAGAATAATTAAGTGAAAATGCTCAAAAGATGTTGAACATTTATGAGTTTATCAAGAGAATATTAAGAAATAATATAAAAAAAGGTTCAACCATGTTAATTTATTATGGGTGACTCGGTACTAAAATAAAATAAAAATAACACCAATTCATAAAATAAAAAAAGGAAAGTTCAAACCAAATTGGTTGGGACCATTTATAGTTATAAAAAGATTGTGAAAAAACATGTACCACCTAGTTAAAATTGAAAAAAAAATCTCAAAAATATAATAAACATCATGCACTTGTGTTAATTATGTGAGATATTTCACAATATTCCAAAAATGCCAAAAATAAATTCAAATTTTCAAAAATATGTTCAACATTTACATGTTATATTAGCTCCTTGACATAAATGTTATTGGTTCCATGTTGGTAGATAGAATATTAGTATTTTATGAATAGACATTTGTTTCATACATCATTTGATTATGATTCAGGGACACATAGTTACATGATATATGAACTTTTATATGTTGAGCATGTTAGGGTGCTTACATTATTAAGTCTTTAATAACGTAAATATTGTTAGTTAAAAAAATATTACATAAATAGGTTTGTCTGGTATATTATTGTTATGAATAATAATAATATTATATGGGGTATTTTTATATAGTTGATTCATTATTCATGTGAGAGATTGTACGGATCTTACTATCCCAATTATAGGAACCATATTTTCTATAGAACTTGTAATGCTTCGAATGAATGCATACATTGTGTAAGAATTATATTATTAATTTTGTGTTTGGCTCCTTCATTATTATACAGCTCTAGTTTTTTACCAATATCTGGTATCAGAGTAGGAAATATATGAAGGTATGGGGATTAAAATAATTTATAGGGTAGCTACAGAGTGATTCTTGAGTGCCCCAATTCATGAAATTTGTTGAATAACATTATTTTATAAATATCACTAGTTAATTTATGTTTTTATATGTAGTTTGTTTTAGATTAAGGTAAAAGCAAGTTTTGAAGGGACCCCAAAACCCTTTAATAGAAATAAAAAAGATAAATAAATTACGTTTGCCAGGAAGAGCATTCCTAAGACCTACTGAAAAATAGCAACAAAATTAGGTTTTAAAAGGACCTGAAACCATAAACCTAAACTAATAGGAGTACCCATGTTTTACAGAGACTTGGAAACTCAAAATAAGTTTAAGACTAAGAACCAAGTATCAGAACCAAAAACAAAAAGTAGTTAAAACATCCAGTAGTAAGGACCTGGATAAGAACAAAATCAACAAAGAAGACCCTAGTCTTCTATTGCAATTCCAGGATCATCTTAACAACCTCCTTTCCAATTGTAGTAGTATCCTGCATGGAGATAGCAGCCGAAGTAGCAGCATATTGCAGGGCTTTCTTCCTCAAGTTCTACCTAGTCCTTTTACTTAGACCCTCTAAGGATATTATTTCTTCATTTGCTCTTTTTCCAAGATTAGTTGCAGTAGCACAGATGCTGGATGGTACCTGCTCCATCTTAGTTCTGCTTTCCTTGATGAGCATTCTAAGATTATTCTCATAATCTTTAAGTTTATTTGGGATATCTCTCATTTGCATCTCCATATGGTTGATTTTGATCTAATCAACTTCCTGATTGTGTTTCATTATTTCCACTTTCTTCTTCATCCCCATTAATTCATTATAGATCAACGAATCAACTTGGAGAATAGAATCAACTTTAAATTTGGTAGAATGTAGGAAGGAAAGCTTAGTGTCCCTCTGTTGAGAGTCATGAATGCCTTTTGTATTATCATGTGGAGGGGAATCAACCTTTTCATTTTGTTCCTCCCCTTCCATCTATTCCTCCTCTTTAGTCTCAACAGGGTCTTCATGCTGAACAGGGTCCTCCTTTTCTTGTTCCTCAATCTCCATAGTAGGAGTAGAAACCAAAACCATATGATCATCCTCTCTCATAGAAATTGAATCATCAATTAAAATATTATTATCTTTAACACCTCCCCCCAACATAGTCTAATTATCCTCATTATCAAAAATGCTCTTTTCTAAGTTTCCCTCATTTATATCCCCTTCATTCCCTTTCTCAAATTTTCCTTTAATTTTTGGATATCCTTCCAAATTAGAACTAAAATCCCCATCATCCGTTCCTTCATCTTCCTCTAGGACATCCTTCTCAGAAATTTCAGTATTTTCCAACTCAAATTCCTCTTCAACAATTTGTTTTTTAGAACTGGAGGGTTTTGGTTTTGCCTTTTCTATCCCTTTAACTTTATCATCCTTTTTACACTTTGTGGACTGAGAATCCTTATTTTTTTCAGAATAAGGAGTCAAAGCTATGGATTTATTTTTACAAAAACCCTCTATGATAAGTATCAGGCCTTCATGTAAAATGGGGTGAGATTCCTTCTTTCTATGGGAAAACAAGCTTTGAAGCAACAAAAAACGTAGATAGAAAGGAAAATAAATTCTATCCTTATGCCTGAAATGGTTTAGAAAAACAAAATGAAATTTGTGAACTCTTTTACTCCTACCATCAAGGATAAATTACTCACAGATGCAACATAACACATCTCTCCAAATTCCTTTTATTTTTTTCAGATCAAAGAAATCTCCATTCTTTTCCAATTGCTTCTCCTCTGCATCCGTCTTTGGAAATTTTTTGTAGGCCGCATTAGAGATACTAGTCTATTTTGAGAACTTAATAACACTCGTGGGAAGCCCTATGACCTCAGTAATGAAATCCTCAGTAAGCTTCATAGTGACTCCATGAAGATTTACTCTATCATCAACCCAATTTTTGAAGAAGGCAGTAGTGATGTGGGGTTTACATCCATGCAAACGCTCTAAATAACTAACCACCTTGCCTTTCTGAAGAATCTTCCATACATCCTGTTTAGCCTTCCAGTCTTCACATTTTTTGGGCTCTTACTTCCATGGTTCACCCTTCATATTGTAGAGCAAACAAAATACCAGAAACACCCAAACACTGAAAATAGAAGGGTTAAAATGGAACTAGTTGTTTGTTACTTGAAATGGAGTCCGCCAATATGATGACACATGCAATAACCAAATTACGTTCTCATGAATGTACCTACTCTGGGAAGATAATCTATCCACCATAAGCCCACTCCACCAAATCATTAACTTACTAATCCAAACAAATCTTTCCCTCTTTAGAATGGATGGCATCATAATTAATAAGTGCTTTGAGATCAATGTGCTTATTTAATGCATCAAGCCACCTCACCTTGTGCCCCGTTTGAACAACATGATTAGCTATCCAGTCAGCTACCCCATTGGCCTCTTGATATGTATGGGATATGGCCACTTTTTCAAATTTTTGAATCAAGGCCTTGATTTCCATAACCATAGCCTCAATAGACCATGAAATTGAATTTTTATTATTTAGGATATTTATAATATTCAAAGAATCACCTTCTAACCATAATTTAGAAAATCCCAAATCAACAGCTAATTTAATGGTATAGAGGGCTGCAGTAGCTTTAAAAATATGACTATTCGACTTACCAATTGGGACAACAATAGCATTAATTACATTTCCCACATGATCTCTTAATACCCCTCCACATCTCACTCTTCCTGGATTTCCTTTAGCTGCTCCATCGAAGTTCCCTTTAATCCATCCATTAGGAGGAACATACCATTTTATGATCGATCTTGGATTATCAATTTTCAAATTAGGCCTTTAAGATCATAAAGGGTTATCAATTTGGAAGGTTTGATCAGGATCCCTCTGTGATTTAAAATTCTCCTTGATGGCTCTAATGATATTCTGACCAAGCACCCATCTTGGAAGTTCTTTACTTCTGAATATTCTATTGTTCCTTTCTTTCCATATACCCCACCATAGATGAGGGAGAGTTAATTTCTAGAGAAAATGAACATCATGATTCTTAGAGGGGCAGCACTAGATTTTAAAAGAGAGTTCCACACTATTTTGATGGACCCATATTATACCCCAAAAATTAAGGATCTCAATCCAAACTTGCTGGGTATAAGAGCAGTTCAAAAACATATGGTCTCTATCTTCAAATACATTTTTGCATAAAATACACCTGTTAACCACATTTATTCCTCTTTTTTGCAAGTTGTCAAGGGCCATAATTTTATTTTGAAGCAGAGTCCAAAAGAAGATATTAATTTTGGGGATTAGCCCCTTAATCCAAGCATGAGACCACGAAGGTTGATTACCCTTTTCCTTTGAAACAAAGAGAGTAGATACTTTAAATTGACCACTAGGATCATCATGCCAAATAATCTTATCCTCAAGATAAGGATAAAGAGAAATAACATTGAGAGATAATTGAATATTACTTAAGCCTTGATCAACATTAGTTAAATTCACCCATGAATCATTCTGCCAATAATGACTAACAAGTATACCATATCTTTGTTTACATTGATCAACTAAATCCTTATCATGAAAATCTCCAATCAACGGATAATCCTTTAACCAAACATCATCCCAAAATTTCACCTTAAGTCCATTACCAATTTTCTAGGAACATCCTTTTTCTAAAGTATTTTTGGTCCCCTGAACAGCCCCTCATATGGAAGAGGGATGAATTACATCAGGATAAGAAAAGAAATCAGGAAGGGATTTAGCATTGAAGAGGTACTTATGTTTCCATATGGTACTCCACTCTTTGTTGTCATGGTAAACTCTCCATCCCAATTTTGCTAAAAGAGCTTTATTCATATCTCTGATTTTTCTAATTCCCAATCCCCCTTCACTGAAAGGTTTACAAACATGATCCTAGGCAATTAAAGGCATTCTCCTTTTTTCCTCAGTACCAGTCCATAGAAAATTTCTTTGAATTTTTTCAATAGACTCAGCAAATTTAATAGGAATTCTGAAAATACTTAAAGCATAAGTAGGTATGCTTTGAAGACAAGATTTGAGAAGAGTTAACTTACCTTCTTGACTTAAAAGATTTCCTTTCCATCCTGCAAGTTTCTTGCTAAATTTATTAATAAGATCTTCCCAAAAGGAATCAGGGACATTTAGACCAAGAGGAAGACCCAAGTAAGAAGAGGGGAGAGATCCTATAGCACATCCAAGGATTTTAGCAATTTTAGGATTTTAGCAATTTTAGAGATCCTATAGCACATCCTTTATTCTTTACAATCTCTTCCTGAAGGTATGTGAATTCAGATCTAATCACATTTATATCTATTTCATCTTAATCCCCCTTTATTGATATTATCCAATGTAAAATTCTTTGGGTTCACTTTAATTCATCTTCCATAGTCAAAATTCTCTTCCTCAGATTGATGGGCTTGACATTTGCATTGAAATTAGCTCAACATTTTGTATTGATGTCATTATACCTTGTTATGTGAGTTGTGTGGATTGATGTATTTTTTATTCAACTATTGTGTATTGATATTGGAGTATTCTTTGAATTTACAGTCTAGAAAAGCACATTATAAGTTTTTACATTAGAGATGTCTTATATGGTTGGACAGTGCACAAGTTTTCATCACCCATGCAACAAACCTGAGAAAATGTCTTTTTATCAGCATTGATATTATGCTACGACTCAGCCTATGCATTAAAATAAAATGAAAATTTATCCCTCCTAATTTGGATCTATTTATGCATCTATTTGGCTACATAGATCCATGCCTCATTTTTTTCTTCGAAGTTGCTTCATATCAACAAAATCAATCAATGCATTTTCTAGAATTATTATGCATAGTGATTGCATTCGATATTGAAGAGATTTGTATTATTTGGCAACGTGAAAATGATATGAATGCATTCTTTAGTGCCACTCATATTTAAACATAGTTACATCTAACATTAAAATGGTGGATAATTTCTCTCCATCAAATCATAAATTTGACAGCAAGAAATTAGCCTAGAAAGACAATGGAGCTTGTATTTGAATCAAATATTGATCAAAGAATTGTTTTGGTTTGGATTTTTATCCATATATGAATATATTATATGTATGCTTATCCTTTTAGTCCAATAATATTTGCACTTCATTTCCATGTCTTTCCTCCATAAGCATAAATATTTGACTCGATCCTTAGCATGCAGTTGTCAAACCATTGGTTGGTTCATGAAATTCAAAATAATTTATTTTATAAGTCATAATTATTTTATTTAGTCTATATGTTTTTGGTAAATTTTAGATGTGCCTTCAGTTTATTAGTTAATGGTATTTTGGTATTATTAAAAAGTCTTAATGCATTTTTATTATTAAATCAAGTCATTGGCTTTTTTTAGTTTTTGTTTTGTTAAAATAAAAAAACAAAAGTCATTTTAGTCAATAGTCATTTTTAATTATTTTTAAAAAAATAACCAAGTTGGATTATGTATTTTATAAAAAAAAAATCAAAGTCATTTACGTGAATATTAAAATTAGGGATTGTCATAACCATTAAATGGTTAATGTCATTTATGTTAAAAATGAGTAAAAAGTCAAATTATTTTTTCATCAATAAATTTTTTTGAGTCATTTTTTGTATTTCAATATTTGATTATCAAAAGAATTTAAATTGTCAAAAAAATCAAAAGTGTTCAAATATACAAAGATGTATTATTGCTTGTATGCAATATCCTAAGTCAAATGTCGAAAGCTTCAATTATATGTTTGGGGGAGTATTATCATAAAAAATGGCATGATATTCATTGACATATTAGTTGAGTAAACCTATTATAAGATTATAGGTTAGAGGCAATGGAGGTAGGAGGTTTTAGATCCTCTCATTATCCATTAATGATGGGGCCACTTCTGTTGTAGTGGTGCATTTGCTTTTTAGTTATGTGTTTGATTTCAGTTTTGTGTGAATAAGAATAGATGATGTATATATATTCACATTTGTAATAAGTGAACTGAAAATTCCTCTATAACTTATGTGAATATGTGATAGTGGAGAAATCTGGTAATTATACTACACATCATGATGTTGTTTATGGTAAGTGTTGACTATTTTGACCACAAGTCAAAATAGGTTAACTCGCTTTAGTCCAAAAATTGCTATAGGGATCTATTATCATGTTATAGGGTGTTTCATGGATTATTTTATGTCATTTAATATGTTTCTAGCCTTGGTCATAGTCAAATTTAGTCCTTGTGTCATTTTGTGTCACTTAGGGATCATATATGGGTCATAAATGAAGGTGGTATGGTTTTTTAGGAAGACAAGTATTCTAAGATCTCTTTCAAAATCAAATATATTATATTCCTTGTCAAGAATGTAAGCCATAATTGAAACTTATAGGTTTATAACTAAAAATAAAAAAAAACAAGTGAAAATAAAGAGTTTTGGCAGTTGTACAACTCATAGAGGAGAGTGGTGTTGATGATTGAATATGTATCACAAGTGCCCAAAGTATTCAAGAAAACTTCTCATTATATAATTATAATAATTAAATGTATGAGTTATAGGTTTTGATAATCCTATTGTTTATTGATGGAATAGAGGGAAAGCAAGTGACTTATTTCATAATATTTATAATGTTTGGTTGTTGGGAGCCATCATGGCCAAATAGTTAATCTATACAAAATATGTAATATGTTATGCTAAGAATGATGAACTATGATCAAAAACTAATATAAGACATATATTTACAATGCAAATTTAATCTAAAGTGATATCATTAAAAAAGGAGTAAAAGGAAAGGTAAGGTAAAGAAGAGATGTTGTTGATCTTCATTCCAAACATCATGATAAAGTTAAAATATCATTCAAGCATGCACTTTACCAATGTATAACATGAAGTAGTGTAAGCTCAAATCCTATCACACATTAGGCAAACATCTAAGGAAAGTGGTAAATAATGAAAATAAGAACCAAGCTCGCTTTAAAGATTTACCTCTGCAAGCAAACAACATTAGCCCAAATGCACGAAGATCAAGAAAATAAAATGAACCTAAGAACTTTCAATTAACCTAGCATTGGCACAAGTTAATAGTTATTAGTTCAAATGTAAACACCAAGAATTCATAAGAACCATTCAAATATATAAGTTAGAATAAACAAGTGAGAGAAAAGTCAAGATAACAAAAGACACAAACAAATTTGTATAAACTTGTAGAATTCCTTGCTTATATTAATTGCTCAAAAGTTACAATTGGTTTTGGCTCAAAAAACTCCCTCCCTTTTTACAATTGACAATACTCATTTTATAGATAATTCATGAGATATGCTGGTGATTCCTTCTCAATATGTAACTAGACAAGTATTAGGGATAACTGTCCCTTTGACAATGTTCTAGATACTCCCTAATCGATTAACCCACATGCAATGTGTTTTATAAGATGTACAAAAGAATATTATATTAAAAAATACAATGTTAGGATACAAAAAGAATATTCCTAAGTTAACTAATCTAACTTTGAGAACGCTTTATTGTATTTTTATCTCTCTAGCATGATCTTTATTTTATAATGTTACTCCTCAATTAGCTCAAGGTCAATAATTGGTTTCATAAAGAGCTCCTTAATCAGACCTACTAGGATCTTTTGGTCTTTATTTCCCATTCTTAATGCCCTTTTGATATTTATGGCTTCACTAATATTTTCTTTTGTAGATAGAATCATATCCAAGATCCTATTATTATCAACAATAGTCTTACATATTCTTTGGTTCCTTACCCCTTGCATAAACTAGGATGCTCTTTGCTTGAATTTAAAATTTGTAATTAGACCAATTGGATTGGTTTTGGTGGGATACTTGACTAAGCTTCCCAATGCATGCATTGCTCTATCCTCTAATTATTTGAGATAGTTTAAAAGATCTCCCATGACCACTTGCTTGCATCTTCCCTTGAAACATTTTTCCAAGTTGTCATTACTAGAAATTCTATTAAATTTCTCACTATTGGACTATAATTCAGCTTCTAGGTTGAATTATATTGCACAAGTGATAATTAAATCTTTTTTAGATCAATTATAATGCTCACAAGGTCTAATTAGGGTTTTTATGCTTGATAGTGTTTTTTTGAAGGTTTTCTCAAAGCTTTAATGATAGTAGCTTGTTGAACTCATATGAACTTCATTCCTCATATTTTATTTAGATCACCTATTTATACCTTTGCCTTACCATGAATATACAAAACTTTTTGAGCTAAATAGTCTAGCTTATGTGGCTCCACCGTGACATCTTCATGGCATTCTATTCACCAATATTTTAAAAAAGTAATCGTTTCCCTTTTAAAATCCTTATTTCATTTCACACTATCTAATTATCCCTTCATGGATTACCATAGACCATTGATCTAGATCTGAAGGATCAAACACCTTTGATTTTCTTACAATATTTCCTATAGTTGTGATATTTGTCACCTTCATACTCATCCTATCTTTGTTGAAAAGTCCACATTGATCTTGCACCATCAGATCAATTTCCTCTAGATGAATGCATACCATTGATCTTGATCACTAGATTTTGTCCTCACTCTGTGGACCATCAATTAGAATGTATACGCATGAATGTGTACTAGTGATCATTAAAAGATGTCAAAGCTTTGATTTGTGGTACATAGTTGTGCCACTTGTCATTTTTGAATTTGTCCATAGGGTCCTTTACTTTTCAAACTTTGATTTGCATTGTCAGATCTTCCCCATCCAATAAAACACATGCCATAGATTGTGTCTAGGAAGTTGAACAAGATTGGTTCTTGTGGACAATGAAAATACATAATTCAAAGCTCAAGGAACATAAAACTTAAGCTAAAGTATTAGACTAATGTTTTTATTCGTACTAATAAATACAAGTAAATATTTTGGGTAAAGTCTTAAGCTAAATTAGAAACACAATAAAAATAACCCCACATTTAGATCATGCTAAGATAAAAGGGAACAAAAGGGGTTTGGGATTTGAAAAAATTAGGATAAATATTTTAGACTAAGGTCTTGGTCATGTTAATAAACATGACTAGGACCTTAGGATAAAATATAAACTAAGTCAAATTAAAGTGTTCCCCTGAAAATTTAAATAAAATATCCCACCAAATTTAAACTCAAAAGGAGTACTTAGACTAAATTTAGACTAAGGTTTTTTCAAATATGAATTCAATTAATCAATTATAAAACAAAGGATATTAAAAGGGGAAATTTAAAATTTAACACAAAACCCTGAATATTACCCATTTTAAATTAACTCTATTAAAATTGCAACCTAAAACACATATATCCAATGTTAGCAATTTTAGATAAGATCAAACCAGAGCCATGAAAAAATAATCTAACCAAACCATGGTGTGGATGATATTCAAATAAATATGATGTGAAAACATGTTAATACCACTCTGATAAAGTGGATTTTCAATTTTAAGGTACAAAATTTGCATAATTTAACACAAGGGTCCCCATTTTTCAAGAATGGGGGTATGTTGACCTCAACAAATGGTGACTTCTAGGAGATACATAATAATATGTTTGAATTTAGAGAATCTAGTTTAGACTAATAATTAAGTTAGTTATTTCACTTGATCAATCACCATTATTTAGATCAATTCATGTTTGAAATAAGCCTTGCAAATGTAGAATTGAGATCAAACATTAAGACCTAATCATGTTGTGTGTGTGCTTTGATTCCACTTATTATTTTCCATACGATTTAGGGAAAAACTTTCAAATTTCATGAATTTAACCATTAACACTGACTTATATCATGCTTAGATGTCCATTAAGAACCATGATTTAGCTCAGGGAAAGTTTAGGCATTACTCTACTACTAATCAGGGATCCATAACCCTGATAGAGATGCATTGGCTCTACTCAAGGCCTTTCTCTACTATCAGCGAGGCATCCATAGCCTAGTGGAGATTAGCAGAATCACCTCTACCTATAAATATTTTGAATTTTTTATAATAAGCTCTTATTTTTGTATTTTTTAGGTTATTTTGGTTTTCTAGCAAAGGTTGGGAATTGGGTTAGCTAGATTTAGGGAATTGGTCAAATTTGATCTTCAAACAATCATCCTTGGTTGCAAACTTTATCCCAAGCAATAATGTTTATTAAGTGTAAAAATTATTATATCCTAATAATTAAATTTTTCACCCTACATGTGCAATCCTTCTTAAAACCAAGCTTAGATCAGAATAATGCTCAAAATCTCAAGGAATAAGTATCATAACCATTAGTCTTTACTATTTTCTCCAAACCATGACATCTAGCTTATATTTCAATGATCCATGATTAACCAATACTTGAGGATCATACCTACATTCCCAATTGGTGAGGTTTTTTTGAGCAATTAGATGAATTTCGAGCTAAAGACTATCTAAAAGACTTATTATAAGTAAGGAATAAAGTAGAGAAAGAAACCACACCATATAGAAATCAAATAAATAAGTAAACAAATATATACAAACATATGTATAAATAAGGGATAGGAAGGAAAGAAAAGAAAGAACCTAACCTAGTTTACCTATACTAAGTCTAACTAGTTTTACAATTTACTCCATGAAAATTCCAGGTGGGGTAGCAGAAAATTAGTGCGTAAGGTACTACCCATTGGTGGGTAGTGTGAACTCTGCTCCTTGTAAGTGTTTTAGCTTGAAGGTGTTATCACCAATTATCTTAGCAATTTTATAGGGACCTATCAATAAAGGTGTGAACTTCCCATGATTACCCATAGGCTCAGATGCTTATCCCAAAGAAGAAATAAGTCTCCTTTCTTGAATACCTTTATCTTTGAACACTTATCAAACCACATTTTCACTATGGTTTGGTGCCTTCTAAAATTAGAAAAAGCCTCTTCTCTTTCATATTCCATCTAAATAATTTCAATAAACCTTAAGATTTTAAATTATTTATAATATTTCATGTATTCTTTCAGGAACTTGTATGTTGGCAGCTTGAGGGTGATGGGGAAGATGGGTTCGTGACCATAAACTAGAAAGAATGGTGATGACTTGAGAGCTTGTTTGATTTTGAGGGGAATGCAAAAATATTTCTCTACCTTTCATAAGGACAAAATTGAACTCATATACTTAATTTTACATTCTTTTCCTTGACTATATTTAAGTTTTACGAAGTAACACTATGGACCTTTCATGGTAGACTAAACTATTTCAAGAACAAGACCTTCCAAAACTCAAATTTCCTATTGAATATTTAAATCCCCTCAAGAATATGTGAAATACAATATTACTTGATAAAGTATCTATAAAATCATAATAATCTCCTTTTATTTGAAAATATTCATATATACATACACAATCCTATTGACTATCATAATACACACATAGTCATAGGCCTAAAGGCCTTATTTTTCCCCATAAATCCTTATTCATCCTTTCTCCTAGACCAAGGTTGAACCTTAAAACAAGTTTATTATATTTTTTTAGACCCTATATTCTTGGTAGATGGCTTATCTCCTTCCAAACCAATGTGAAAGTATAGGATTTGTATGGATATTCTCCCAAAATTCTCTTCTCTTCTATCTCACCTTGTCTTTATCTCTTTCTCCAATGTGGCAAGTGCTCCTTAAGATAAATTTATATGGAGGTGAATAGACTATTACAATTATTAATAGACCCATGGTTACTTTACATTTCATTTATGCCCTTAGAACATACAAAACCTTTACAATCAAATTCAAATATTCAAACTCTTTAGCTTAGTGGGAAACTAATTTGAGACTTTTAAAGAACATAAAGGACTCTCATACTATATTGTAGACTTCCTAGTAGACTTTAATTATCTAAACATGACCATTTAATTATATAATGGAGCATGGCATGGCTCCTTATTGCCTCAAAATGACTTATTGACCCCTTTTTTAAAACATATATGTACAAGATTAACCTTTTTGGTTGATGTTCCTACATCAGACTCTCGAGTTCAAAATGTTTCATGAGCTCCTACTCATGGTTTCCTTGTCAAGCCCTTCTTCATTGAATATCTTCCTTTTATTTTTTTTGTTCATTCAATATTTCATATAGGTGTACATGCTCCTTTGATCCACACCTAATCTTCTTTGTTGTTTCCTTTCATACTATACCTGTGAACAAAATCAATTTATTAAAGAACTCAAATATTTCATTGTGAACTTGAAGCATTCTCCATTCTTTTCCATTTTATTCATATTCATAATGAGCTCTAAAATTCTCATCTTTCACTGTCTTCACACTATTCCTTCCTTGATGTTTCTTTCTATATTTTCCCTCAACTATAACTTTATATTTTTCTCCACTTGTTTGGGATGGTAAATCTGCAAACTTGGGTTCTTTTACACATTCATGGCTGCTAGTTTGTTCTGTATCAATTTTTACCTTGTCTAAATCTTCATTTGATAGTTTGCTAGTCATATTGACTTCTAATGAAATTTTCTTAAATAAACTAACCATATAAATCAACTCCTCAAGGTATTCAATGCTTATTATAAAAGATAAACTATTAGTTAATCCATCAAATATATCATTCATGAATTCATTTGAAAAAATATCTATTTTTGGAAACAAATCAGCTTCTTCATGTGTGGCAATGGTTACCTATAAATAATCTTTTGTAACTTCATTTTGTTCATTTTTTTTTACATGAGCTCACTCCTTGGCTCAGAAACTTCACTTTAAACATCGATAGCTTTATCTCCATATTCTTCACTATTACACTTAATTGTTTTTCATCTTTATTTTCAATTGTTAAGGCCCTAAAATGAGCCTTCTCTCTATCACTAAATTTCATACCTGCAATCAAATCATCAAATGAAATGCTATATTTAAAAATTTGAGGCTCATTGACTTCCTCAATATCATCTTTGTGCAATCCCTCAATGAAGCTTGTGAAATAGTCTTCCTTTCTTATCTCATCTTCTCCCAACATGGATCCTATTTTTAGTTCACAAATTCATACTTCTTGTTATTTTTTCAACAATCTCTTCTCTCTTTTCAAGGCAATTAACTTTATTTACCTTTGCCTTCTTTTCACAAGTGACTTCACTGGCCACTTCATTCTTTTTCTTATTTTTATGCCAACCTTTTGGATTTCTATTTTTCCCATGCTTTTTATTAGGAACTGTATCATTCTTAATATTTCCTTTATCTCATTCATTTCATCTTGGACCTCCATCTCTATCATCACTCTATCTTTATTTTCATTGTGGTTTCTCTTTTCTAGCAACCCTTCTATCTATCTCTCTTTTATCTCTCTCATGCCTCACCTAAGTCTGTTTCACCTTAGTATTTTATCTATCTTGTCCAAGCCTTCCTTCTTGGACTGTCTCTTAGATCTTTCACTAATCTCTTTACCTTTCTTCATGCCTTACAAGGTTTATGACTACTAAAACAACTACAAACAACTTGCACTTAATACTGTAATCATAATTGCATGAGTTGTCAATCAATTCAAAACTTTGTCCCTTTTTAAGAGCTTCTAGATCTGATACCAAAAATTGATAACATTCTTATTAATTTCTTGCACTTTCCCAAAATGCACATGTGTTTACTTTTACATTTCCATAAACCTTTTTTTAATGACAATAAATAGACCATCCACATGACATTATTAATTTTTGAGTAAAATAACATTAGATAATATTGGTCTTGAAAGACAAATTTATATCTTTGCTTCTTTATAATACTCAATACACCTGTAATAGATCTCCTATAAAACCATTATACATATATGTAAGCTTAAATGGAGTCCATTTTGTCCTCACAACAATCATTAAAATGGTCTCATAGAGTCAAAAAAATACATGGGTTTGGATATTAACAAACTAATTATTACTTTCATAAAGTAATTAAACATATAGTTCTGAAACATTAGCACTCCACCACCTCTTTAACACAATGCACAAAATACACTAAAATTCTTTCAAAATATGACTACCACATACTATACTTATAACTCAGACTAAGAATTTTTAGTTGTATCAATTTACAATTCCTTTAATTCATTATGATGCATTTAGACTAAATTAAACCTTATATACTTTTAATCTTTCTAACATCTTCATAAATACCAAAATGAATTTCTTAAAAAGTCCAAACCTAGATTTCTATTTTATTTCTTGTAACCTTTCGACTGTATTTCAGTTATATATCCTTCTTTACTTAACCAATAAATCCTAATTATACTCGTTGGATTCATAATTAAATATACATCTACTATCAAATTTTCAAAAAAAATTATTGGGTAAATTTTGATATATACTTGATTTAATAACCATGCCCTAACACTAAATTTTATACGTTGAGACCTCTCTTTGAGGGATAAATTGACAGATTCATAAAGCATATAGATTATATAAAAAATTTATCACCTTTAGGGGAATGTATAAATTTTTATCTACCTTTCATAAGGACAAAACCAAACTCATATACTTGTATTTTCTTTTCATTGACTGTATAAGTTTTATGAAGCAACATTGTGGACCTTTTATGGCAGACTAAACTATTTCAAGAACAAGACCTTCCAAAACTCAACTTTCCTATTGAATATTCAAATCCCATAAATAATATGTGAAATACCATATTACTTGATAAAGAATCTATGAAAGCATAATAATCTCCTTTTATTTGAAAATCTTCATATATACATACATAGTCCTATTAACTGTCATAGTACACACATACTCATAGGCCTAAAGGCCTTTTTTTTTCCTAACTCCTTATTCATCTTTTCTCTTAGACCAAGGCTCAACCTTAAATAAAGTTTACTATGTTTTTTTATACCATATATTCTTGGTACATGTCTTATCTCCTTCCAAACCAACCTGCAAGTATAGGATTTGGATGAATAAGTTCCCAAAATTCTCTCCTCTTCTATCTCACCTTGTCTTTATCTCTTTCTAAAATGTTGTAAGTACTCCTTAATATATATTTATATGGAGATAAATATACTATTAAACTTATGAATAGACTCATGGTTCTTTCACTTTTCATTTGTACCCTTAGATACATACAAAACCTTTACAAGCAAATTCAAATATTCAAACTCTTTAGCTTAGTGGGAAACCAATTTGAGACTTTTAAAGAACACAAATGACTCCCATAATATCTTGTATACTTCTTAGTATAATTTACTTATCTAAACATGAAATTTTAATTATATATCTTATTGGGCCCTTTTTTACACACACACAAACAAAATTGACCTTTGTGACTGATGCTCCTACATTAGCTGAGATATGATGGTTCTCCCTACCGATCAAGAAAAAAATGATGGTAATGGTGATCAAAATTGAACCCTTCCTAGCACTTCCAAGGGATTCAACCTCTAATATAAGTGAAATTTAAAAATCACCCATCAAAAAATTGAAATTTTGAGATCAATTTCCATTTATGAAGGGAAACAATTTTTATAAAATTATGAAATAAGTGCACCAATAGGAAATAACATGTTTAATTATTATAAAGTGTTTTTGGTCAAATATTAATAACCTTCATGGCCCTCAAGTGTCAGCCTGAAAACAGCCCTATTCACAATTATCAAAAAGAGGGTGAAAGGAAGGGAAAGGGAATGAAAAATATAAGAAGAGGAAATAATGTGATTAATCAAATAAACACATATTTTTTTATTAGTTTCTCATGTTGAAAGTATTTACATCAATGACAATTTAACCATATAGAGTTTAAACTAATTTATGAAAGAAAAAGAATAAAATGTAATGATTTACTAACCATAAGAATTAATTCATTCATCAATATTTTAGGGTACAAAGTCTTATAAAAACTTATTGTATTAACTCTTGGGAACAATACAAAAAAATCTTTATTTTTTTTCTTTTCTATTAAAAATTATGTATCGTATCAAAAAGTATTATTTAATGGATTTAAATCCTCTATTTAAAACCTATAATTTTATTGTTACATAAACAATAGCCACCTTTTATTCTAATTGAAACATTCATAAATTCACTTTATAGAAATAAGAAATTTTGAATGTATGCCCACTTTTTATAAAATAAAGTGACATT